>WEIV01026505.1:8341-44910 GCA_013390005.1 Calyptomena viridis
GGGGTTTTTTTCCCTTCTCCGAGAAATTTTAGATCTATGTGTGGGCTCTTGGCTTTTAGCCAGAGTCAAACCATAACAGTATATAATGCCATATATTGCCTTCAGTTAAAACTCCTTTACCACTGAGTTTGTTTCCCTGATCAGAGGTGAACTCACCAATCAAATCATCTTATGAACTAACTTTCTGCAGGTTTTAGCATTTCAATGAGGAAAAACATTAAGAAAGACTACTGAACAGAGTCATTGTGGAGAAGAAAAAAAGAGAGAGAAGAAGAAATGGATGTAATACAGTAGTAGCTGATATGAGACAATTCATAGTATCAGGCTGTATTTGATGCCATGGATGCCAGATCATTTATTTTACTACAAAGAAAAAAAAAAAAAAAGTTGATTCCCCAAACAAGAAATAAGATGTATCAGAGTGTGAAGGGCTCTTCTGGATAAACACAATATATATTAAAGTCCATAAATCTCAAAACTTTGATGTAGTTTCTACTTTTACGATAATCTCTCATATTTCTGGGCAAGGAAGAGGTTAACAAAAAATCTTTCCGAAAAACAAAAAATATTACACTGAAAAGCTGCCTAAGCTGCCAAGCATGGAGGGATAGTACTCCAGTTGGAACTCATTATGGACAACATAGGACAGCTGATCCAGCTTTTTATTTACTGTAGAGGCAGAAATGACATGAACATCTTTCTATGTAGACCTAGAAAAATATGTTGGCCCTGAAGCCAAGGATCAGAACATTATCAACTCTGCCAAAATGAAATAGGTTATTTGTTTTTTTAATTTAGTGAGATTTGGCACTGATTTATGTATTTTTCCCTGGAGGAACTATTTATATTCTTCAGAGCACAGATCATAATTGTTAATTTTCAGTGGCCCTGCATAAAGAAATAGTAAGTTTATTATTTTGAAACAAGAGGACCACAGTTTTCAGTCTGGTAAAGAGACACAATTTCAGTCAAGCCATTTTAAATATCTTCCATAGGTGGAGCTTCCAAGAAAAGGTTTTTTCAAGGACACAACCATGCTCAGGGTCAGCATCTGTGACGGGAAGGATCAGGCAAATTTCACATTAAGAGTTCACATTCCATCAAGTGAAATACTACTAAGGCCTTCTCCCATTCTCACATGGTTCATTTTTTTCCCAGGATAAAGTCACAGCATGAAGCACAAAGTGGTGTCAATTTTGAGAACACAAAAATAACAGGTATCTTGTGCTCTGATGTCCTTTCCAGTGACACTCCTAAAAGAAGATTTTTATTCACTCTTACACACCGCCATTCCACTACCATGTCCACTCATCTGTACTTACATAATATAGCTCAGGTGATATTTCCAGTTCAGATTAGGCTGACCTCTGTCCCACAGGAGTCATGAGAATCTGTTGAAGGACCTTCACGGTACTCTGCTTACAGACCTCACTTCAGAGGTTTAAATTGACTATGCAGCAGGACAGTGACTCAGCTAATATGTAGGGATTGACCCTTTGTAAACCACCAGGTCCTAATCTGCTTCCCTGGCAGCCAGAGCTGGACCTCAGCTTCCAGGCTGCTTCTGCTGAGCACTCTGACCACTCATCCAGATAACTAAGGAGAAAATATAAGATCAGCCTGGAAAGCTACAACCTTTCCTACAGCTACTCCTTAAACAAAGGAAGAAAGATTACATTACACAACTTGGCTCAGTCACTCTTAACTAGTGAAGGGAGAGTAGGACACACAGGAAACTACACAACTGTATTCGAGAGACTGGGGGGGGACTGTGGGGAGAGGAGAAGAGGAACAAAAGGGGACAAGATTAGCTATTTAACAGCAAAAAGCCCACTCTTCCCTCCTGTCTCCCCATCAGAATATCTGAAACAGGCCAATCATGGGTAAGGGGAAAGAAATCCATTAACCTAACCGAGATCATTCCCTTACTTGAAAACTTAGGAAAAGATCTAAAACTTTCTTGATGTTTTAAAACAACAGATCTCTCACATGCAGCACAGAATTACCCTTATTTGTCCAGTAAAGCTAAGAAAACATAAAAGACAACAAAAGCAATAAAATAATTGATGCTACTTATTTTGCAAGAAAATTATTCTCAATTTGTGCTCTACGGTTTGCCAGGCATTTTTATGCAAGGAGTTTGGGAGATATGTTGTAGTTACATTTTAAACAAGAGTACATCATATAGGTCAAAATTAGATTGCTTCAAAAAAAAAAAAAAACACCAACAACCCAACAATTTTATTGTATCTACTTATATTAAAAAACCTGTTGATACACTACATTTATCCTGAGAATAACTACTTGTTTGGGTCATTTGGCATATGAAATACAACATTTTATTTTTATGATCAACTTGTGCTTCTGGCTCATTACTGTCAACAGTAGATGTCCCCCACAGTCCCACAACTACTCATCCTGACCTTCCAATCCTTCCAAGAATAGGACAATGAAAACCTCTGGTGGCTCTAAATCTTCATGACTTGTTTCCATAAGGCTCACTCCTAACAGCATGCAACGATTGCAGCAGATTTTCCAGAAAACCTTACTAAACCCAAGCTGCTTCTTTCAAATTAAGGTTATATGGGTTAAATACTACTGCATCTGGGCAATAATGTGGCAGTAAATACTGACTGCACTCTTCAATATATAGAGCTGAAAAAAGTGGGTGGAGACAGAATTTTTAAACAACCAGATTTTTCAATGTATTCTCACAAAGCCTTACTAATATCCATATTAATTAGTGACCTCCTCATACAGCAATAAATATACTTGTCAGCAAATCTCTAAAAAGAGCAACAACCATATGATAAACAGAAGTCATTCCATGAAGCCAGTCCATTAATTATCACACGCTTTTCCACCATTATCCATCACATGGATAATAAATGAGCCATAACATAAGGTTTATTTATCTTCTGATTACTTCCCCCTAGATCATCAGTTGCAGAAGTTTTATGGTACTGGTATATTCCATCAGTGCAAAACCTGAGCAGATTGCGTTGATCCAATAAAAAAAAATTCAGAACACGATAGAATCAGAACACTGCTTTTCTAGAGACAGACTTACAACTATCAAACTACTGAAAAATACTCCAACTATTGTTTTAAATGCTTCTCCTTCAAGTACAGCAATTCAGAAATACAGATCAGGTGGAGCTTCTTGGAAGAGACGACTTCTCAATCTATGTATATGCAACTAGAGAAAGAGTACTTTGATGCAGAACAGCACACTGCTTTGTAATTTTTTATTATTACATTGATGTTTTTCATTAATTTTAAAGAAATGGCTTCAGAAAATTGTTATTTTGAACAACACTGAAAATAATATATTTGAACACTGATATTCATCATGGCTTTTATCTTTACATTCCATCATGATTTGGATTTATTCCTACTCTTTTGACAGCTTTGCTGCAATTATCTTTGTAGCTTCAAAAAAACCCCAATATTCACATAGCTCATTCGTGTAAGGTAAAATAGTTGTATTTTCACACAAATTTACAGCATAACTCTGCAGCTCAAATCTTGGTGATGCAGTACACACGTTTTAGAAACGCTCATGCACACAGACAGCTCCTTCAGAATACTGTTCATATTTATGCCTTCGCAAGTCAATTCTCATAGAAACAGGATCCTCAAGCTGTTCTGTATTTCTGTTGCTGCAGTATAACAAGAACTGGGGAAATAGATTCCATTTGCAAGCTATCTTGCAATTTAAAACAATATTTTGCGAAAGATTATCTGAAAAGTCATTCTAACTAAAATGAAAAACCACTTTCTTCAATTTCCTTTTTTTATATACCATAAAATGAATAAAGACTTTAAACTAGGAAAAAAAAACCAGAGCGTATCATTCCATTAGGATTATTTGTCAATGAAGTTTCAGTAAATTCTAAGATAGAAACAAAACCTGACCATCAGAATTTTGTCCTTTGGGGAAATTTATCTTTCACTCACAATTTTTATAATAGTGAGTTATCACACACATACAGATTTTCGCTTGGTTACAGACTTACTTAATCAAGTTTCATTCACTCATTCTTTTCATGCAATAGCACCTATGATGTTTTTCTAAATGGAATATCTCAAAAGTATTCTTTCTTCTTTAACATTTAAACATTTAAAGCTCTTGAATTCTCAGAAATTTTGAAAATCTGGGAATTAGCCACTTATCTAGAACGAGAATTTTAAATTGTTCTTAAGGTAATCTATCTATACACAACTGCGAGCAGCACATCCAGCCTCTCTAAAAATTTTTTAAAATCTCAGCCTACAGACAGGAAAAAAAGCAACAAAAACCTCATGGATCTTACCTTTCTGAAAATATATAAGTTGACCTGCAGTCCCCAAATGTATTTATTTCTGGTTATAACAAAACATTATAAGGAAGACCTGTGCCAACTTCACATTACGTGACACTGTCTTCTGCCACTATCAAGCCCCAGCAGCTGTTTGTTTTTTACCAGGGTCAAGGATACACTCCATCTTATATTGAAAACACTGTCTTAGTCTTGTCCCAGAATTTTCTTCCTACCTGTCAATAAGAATATATAATGTAATTAAACATCTCTTTACCTGTCCCTTTCACTAAACAGCCTCCACAAAATGGCAAAGAAATCTGAAAATGTCCCTTAATAAAAGCAAATAATTCAAAGCTCCCTTTTCGAAGGATGATTCCCACTTTCATGCTGCAAGTAATGGAAGAATAACAGTTTGACTTTTCTTTTGTTAAATTATCACATATTTGCAGACCTGATTCCAGGTGATAATGGACAGACTGCAAGGGATTTTGGTTTTTAGTCTCTTAAGTCTCTTTAGTCTCTTGCTTTTCTCTTTTTTTTTTTTTGTGAAGATCTAACCATATTTAGATTTTTATTCAACGCACAGCTCTAGTTTATAGCACATAAAGATGTCTCTGAAGCACAAAGTACTGAATCAGAGAAAGGAAAGCACATCCCATCCTACAGTGGTGACATGAGTTATTTGCATAGTTGCCACAAAAGTAATAATTACACTGTAACTCAATAGGAACAATGGTAATTTCACAGTAGCTCATGTTGTTGTTATCACCCTATATCCTGATAACTGTGAAATTAATTTGTGGCACCACTGTATGTGTCAGCTTTAAGCTGTTCCCTAGGTAACATTATGCTACCATAGAGAAGGAATGCTTGGCAGTAAAATGGGTAGCAGCAGATTGATTATACCAAAAGAATCTTCCCTCTACATACAAATAACTTGGCAATCAGAGAAGAAGATGAGAAAAAAATCCTCCCTACCGCTTTTTTTTTTACTTTTTATAAAAGGAAAAAAAAATTAACAGAGTTAAAGGTATTAATTAACCATTATCCATCCCCTGGAAGAATGCATAGGTAAAACAAAATGAGCAAACTACCAGGTTATATATTTAGTGCCACTGACCCATTGTTCTAACCACAGCCAAGATGCAGCAGAAAAAAGCTAAAAGCATCCTTTTCCTTCTTATAATAATTTCCTATGTTAATCATCAAATGGCATTTTTAAATGCCAAAGCAAATATGTGGCACTAAGACATATTTAGGACAGCAACAAAAGTGTAGGTTATACTTTCACAAATAGTTCTCACTTCATCTGAGAGGTACAGTCCTTTCACCTCTCCAACCCTCAACATTATTTTGCAATTACTACTACTGTCAAAAAGGAGTTCCACACTAAATACAAAAAGCAACACTCTGTGACATAATGCATATAAATAATTAGATATTTACTAGTGAAAATTCAGTGCCACAATAACTGAAGGTCTAGAAAACATTGAATTATGAAATTTAATGAGGGAACTTATGACTGACTGGTAAAAATAACCAAAACACCAAGTTTAAACTTTCCAGTCATTCTAATTTGTACAGCAGTAAGTATGAGGCTTTGGCTTAAAGAAAGCTGCTATTTATTTTCATAGAATTTGGATATTTCTTTTACTTCTAATAGAGCCCTGTTTGCATTGCATTACAAGCACACATTGTAATGTTCTCTTGCTGTATGTTTGTTTGTCTATAAGGAAGTAGGTGAAAATACACAGTGTGTTACATACACTGACTCAGTGCTTCAGCTGGAGTTTTGTTACTGAAAAAGCAGCACCATCTCAGTGTCAGCACTAGTCATCAAAGCAAACCAAGGTGTTGTACAGATACTCTGATCTGGGATATCCAGGGACAACATGTTTCGTCACTCTGGTTTTGATCTTTATCTTTGACTGATCCTCTTTCTGCGATTCCTGTCCCCAAAACCCCTGACAGGTAATGTTCAAATGTGGTTTGTTTTGGGAGGGGGGGGGTTGTCGTTTTTTACAATCCAAAATAGAGCTTTCAAAGCTCTGAAAGCTGCTGTAAAAACCTAAAGCCAGCTTGGACAGTCCCAAATGTGCATTCTTCATTAAATATTGGCACATACCATGCCAAACTATGTCACTGCTGAGAGGAAAATTTAGACCGCCCCATACTCAATTATTCATCAGAAAGGCACTCTGATCATTATCACTATTGACCCAGGAATTCATCCTATATCCTTTTCCAAATCAGTATGCACCCTCGTCCACCCAACACACACTCCTTTCACTCCTCACAGTGTGAGACAATTCTCATGCACAAGGACCCTTAAATGCTGACAACATACATAACACACATTTGCAGCCAGCAAGCTCGCTATATTAACTTCATGGAGAATTTGTTGGTGCTCTTGATGCTAGTAGGAATTATTATGGGACATCAGTAATGGTTGATCCCCTTTTTCAGTCCCACTAATAATTCTCTGCCATTTGCTTTCCTGGATCTGTGCAGAGTCTTGATGCTCAGTTAAATTAGTGGTGTTTTTTTTTATTTCCCCCACACCTGACTTTTGCCTGAAAGAGCATGGGACAAGCCTGGTGGCTAGCTTTTTAACCCCTGTGCATATCTTGTGTTCTTTATTTTCTTTTATACACTCTTAAGGTGTCAGTGCTGAAACAACTCCAATCAGCTGGAACCAACATACCTCCCGGAACAACAAATGCCAGTGACAACCAACTTGCCATTTTCCAGATCACTGCTGCCAAAGGTATTCACAAATTCTTCAAGAGAGGTGTGTGTACGTATGTAACTAAAAGATCTTTGGAAAACTTTAAACACTAGTAACAATTATTATCTGTACTATAAGCCCAAACTTACTACCACATAGAAAACGTCTGTGACCAAGAGGTATCAGACACTCTTCTTAGAATACTCACTGAAAAATGAGAAGTAGGGATGGAAAAAAAAAAAAGCCTGAGCTGGAGGAATTTTACTATTATAATCATTAAATCAAACCATGTGCAGTACATCTGGTATTTTTACCTTTTATAGCATTCAGTAACCTGCTTGAAACAAACTGATGTACTCTGAGCTCTCTGTGTTCACAAAAAGAAAGCCCAACATTGTTTTTAGCATGCATTGATAACCTCCGTACAGACACTCCTAAAGAGGCTGAAGATTAACTCCTTAATTGTGAACTATTTGTTAATATTCCGTAAGTGATGGTTGTTGCTCACCACATTTGAAACATTCAGAGATATGACATGGACCAGTTTATAAAGTCACTTCCATGCTATTTTCAAGGTATGTATTTTGCTGAGGACTGTTTAAAGTTGTAGAGAATATCAATGTTTCTAAGACAATTGTGATGCTTTGACTGCCACAGTACAACCATGACGTCTACTGACTTGAGGTATGCTTTTAATACAATGTGAAAACTAGTTAAAAATGACATCAGCTGCAAAAATTCTAACTGATTTCTATCCAAGCCCCACGTCTCTAAAGGAAAATGACTAGTAAAAAAGATGCCTTGACACTTATGATTTCTCCCAGCTGCCAAATGGCTAATGGATTCCTACTCTCTAGGCTTCAAAAAGAAAGAACACATTCTGTTGATATTATACATATATTTTCAGCTAAAATTTTATATTAGATATATTTTTTCTAAAAAAAAAAAAAAAAGAGAACATTTTTGGAAGAACAATGTCCATCATTTGATCAAATTAATCTAGTAGATCTTTCTGATTTCACAAGATACAGCAGGATTTTTGCAAAAGAGCGTACATGATCTCTAACCACATAGAAATTGTATTTGATTACTAAAACTACAATGCCATAAATGTAGCACCTACAGAGAAACTTTCCAATCTCTAGAATACTAGAATAACATCTCAAAATTGAAATATAAAATCCTTGCAATGAAACTACATCAAATACATTTCATAAGACAATTGTCATATACATTCAGCGAGAGTTATTAGCTAGCATGTGAAGTCTTACAATAATTTCCATTGCACTTCCATCCAACTGTAAGCTTGACGCATTACCTTGGCAGAATGCCACGTTTCCTGCTGTGCTAAACTTACTGAAACAAATAGGAAAGCAGCATTGCTGTGTTACATCCCTGCTTTACTATTGTGTAATTGGACCACACTACAGGAACAGCACTTTATATTACAAGCATTGAGTTACCATTACCAACTTGTAGCTTTGCACTCCCAGCACAAAAGCAATGAATTCCTCCTTTACATCAAGAATTAAATGAGTATGATAGAAGAGAAATTATTAAGTTGTATTTCCAAGCTCTGTTTGCAGTTATAGTTTAAAGAAAAATAAATTTTATATGTTATGACATTGTTACACTAGCAGGAAAAAGAATGTTTAGCAACACCAATAACAAAAAGATTACTAAGGCATTTCCAAATTAGAGGTAAAGTCTTCATTCACACAGTGTACCCAAGTCGAATAGAAGAATAAAAATTGACCGAAGAAGCAGGGAGTACAGGGAGTTCGGTTTAAACTTACTGAAACACAACTAATTCAACTAGGATAGAGGGTTAAAAAATTTGTGCTATGTAGTCCCTGCTGGTTAAATGGCTTCCTGTATCAGAAAAGGAAAATCAGGGATTTCATCCGCAACTAGGTGAACACTTCTCCTCTAAGGTGTTAACCAGCCTTTCCCCATGATTTTGGCCATAGAATTTCTCCCTAGAACAGCTACATCTCCAATAGCAGAAGACATCCTGAAATGACTGAGTCTGTATGTGGCCCAGCAGCAGTGGGTCTCCACAACAAAACAGCTGGCATTAAAACCCTTCCTGCAAAGTGCTTATTTCAGCCTACTCTAACCTAGCCCTGTAGGCTTGAGCAACCAACATGGACATCCACAAGTCTGCAGCTTCCACACCACAGCTCCTCTGCTGTCCATCCTGGAGGCAGCACAGAAGTGCTCACCTGCCACGAGCAGGACTTGCAGCAGCAGCGCATCCCCCCGTCTGGTCACACGCTGCCCTGCAGCCTTTGCACAAATGTTAATTGAGTCAGTGAGGACAACACAGGTAGGCCATGACTAAATGTATGACTCTCCATAGGAGCCATTCACGCTTGCCTAACAACAGAAAAAAGAGAAGTTATGCCAGATGCCGCTAATAGTGCAGCTGCCTCTCAGTGCAGGCTGAAAGATGCACCCAAGAAACATCTTCTGTTTAGGCTACTGCAGCCACACGGCCAGAGGTATTCAGCCATGCAGCCACAGCTCTTTAGTGGAAAACATCCAACAGACCCTGAATCTCTTTTAAATATATAACAATTCCTCTTTAAATATTTTGAAACATTCTGTACAGTTCTTTAATTACAAGGAGAGCAATTCCCACCCCAATTAAATATTTTATCTGAGAAGTCACAAGGGAATACCATTCGGGACAGAAGGCAGCTAACAACACGAGCAGTTGCCATGCAAGTAAATTTGCAATAAGAAGACCGAGGTGTGGATACTGTGAGGCACAGCCAGCTATGAGCCAAGCGAGTTGCTGTAGGTCCCTGGGAACAGCAACTGTTTTACACATGCTCAAGTGCATTTTCTGTTCATTAGAAAAACACAGATAAGCAGGAAGAGCCACTTAAAGACACTTTTTTCTCAAACAGGAAGACATACCAGGTAGAGGAAAAAGAAAATATGAAGAAAATTATTTTAAATTTTTTTTTCTCTAATGAAATGTTCCTCAAAGAATAAGTGTTTTCTTGCCTTTTGCTAATATTGTCAGATACAAATGGGAAAAAAATTCTTCTTTTGATACATTACCAATTACAAAACAAATGCTTGGTTAATACTAATTAATGCTGACAACTGTGGAAAAATCATCAGTGGCAAAATAGCAGTAATATTTGTAGTATTAACCAGTACCACTAAACACTAGTATTTGCTTAGTAATTAAATTAATAGTCTTTTCTTTACAAAGACAGCAATCATTTATTTTATTAAATTTAAAAATATTAGCTATAGTAATAATTACTAATTTTCAATCCAGTAATAGTAAAAATACCAAATACTATTAATAAGTAGAAGTTTATAAAGTGCTAATACTACTTTAACTTACTCTTACCAGTTTTAAAAGGTTATTGTATTGTAATGGTATCAGATTATAAATCAATGTCTTTTGTAAGTATTCGGATGGAAATCACATTATAATTCTTTCCATTAAGAAAGAATTTTGTTTATTATTTATTTATCTTTATTATTCTTTCCATGTTCCACACACACAGATCCATTATTAACACTCATTTCAATAGGTCCAATAATATGGTGATAAAGTTCAGGGTTTGTTTTACAGAAGAAACTTCATTTTATTTTTTCTTCCTGAAAAAAACCACCTTGAATTTTGGTACTAGACCAAGCCAGAACTAAATGCTTCACATTGGCTGATCAAGCTAAATACATACAAATTGAAACCTACTGCAAACGCCTACTCCACAAAGAACCTTGTCATCGCCAGTATTCCCTGCACATTACAAAGCAAGCCTTACACAAGCAGCATTAGGCATTCAAGATGACAGCAGACGCTGCTCAAGAAGTTAGTTCCTTTATTTGTTGTGACACCTCTTATGTTTGTCTCATTTTGTAAGCAGTTTCTTTGTACAAATTGTTGCCTGAGATCTAAATATTCCTCAATCCTAGAGGTGCTAAAATTTACCAGCCTTGCCCTAGGTATTAGCAGTGGAAGTCTCTGGGTGGTATCCTGAAAGGTCTAATGTGGTCTAGGGCTTAAACAGCTGCCCATCAACTTCTCAACAGCAAACTCCAATGAAACAGACTCCTATGTAAGGTATCCATATTCTCTAGAATTAAGGATGGAAAACTGTTTCTGTAAAATTTTGTATCTAATTTGCTAAATGTGTGATATTGATGCTAGTACATCTTTTGAACAATAACCTTATTGAAAAAAGTCCAATATACTTTACAGTCTTATTTTCAATAAACAGGTCAATTCCATTAGAACATTAAACCTAAATAATCTTTTCTTGCTGTCCCAAATAGCCTCAAGTTAATAAATAGGATTTAAATTCAGAAGTCTACAGGGGAAGGGCAGATTAATTTTGATGGAAGGTAAATACCTTAGGGCACAGCTGGACCCACAGTTTAATCTCTGAAACACCTTCACTCCAACATACAAAACATTTCTAGGAAAATAGATGTTTGCTCTTACATCCAAAAAACACAACAGACAGTATAACATACAGTTAGAGCTCTTGAGAAGTAGCAAAAAAAGTGTTAGTAGCTAATAATAGTCATTATAATCAAGGGATTCTAAACACATGTCATGTTTTAACCCCAGTCAGAAAATAAGCCTCACCAAGCCGTTCATTCACACCCTCCTGGTGGAATGAGGGAGAGAATCGGAAGTGAGAAAACTCATGGGCTGAGATGAAGACAGTAGGTAAAGCAAAAGCTGCTCATGCAAGCAAAGCAAAAAAAAGGAATTCATTCACTATGTCCCACTGGCAGGCTGGTGTCTTGGGAAGACAAAACACTAACTCTAACCTTCCTCCTTCCCCCTGCTTTATATGCAGAGTATGATGCCACATGGTGTGGGATATCCCCTTGGTTAGTTGAGGTCACTGTCCTGGTTGTGTTCCCTCCCAGCTCCTTGTGCCTTCTCACTGGTGGAGTGGTGTAAGGAATAGAAAAAGCCTTGACTCTGAGCAAGCAATAACTCAGCAACAGCTAAGACATCCTTGTGTTATCAACAGTGTTTTCAGCACAAACTCAAAACACAGTCCTGTAGCAGATCCTATGAAGAAAACTAACTCTAGCCCACCCAAAATCAGTACAACACACCATAATCAGAAAAGATAATAATGACCTAGCCACAATGAACATACAACACAAAGACACGCTAACAATGTAGTTTTGAATGAAGACTATATATTTTCCTCAAACCCTTAGCTTAGCTCTGTATCCTGAATTCCTAAGAGAATGTACTCAAAGATGCCCATGGCAATAGAAATTCCAAGGACACCGCAAAGGAGTTAAAAAAAATTACCATTTTTCAGGCTTTTGAGAACTACAGTAGATGTCTGAAAATAAACAAGTGCAGATACATTTAAAACAGCATTTGTAAAGGCAGACTGGTTTCTGACTGTACACAAAACAAGTTCCTGTAGGAAATAGGGTTTGTTAAATACATGTCGAACGTGGTACTCTCAAAAGGCTGACTACAGATTAAATTAATGACTTAAAAGAACATAAGCCTCAACAGCTTCAACTAAAACATCTGACTCCTTTGCCAAAGCTGCAACACACCCACCTTCTTTGTACATCCCAGACTTGTTATGGTTTAAAATGCTATAATACACCTAACTAAACCATCCAAAGCCCTGAAACATAAAATCAAATCTCAGTAATGTACAGAAAGCCATGGCTCATGGCAAAACCACTAGCAAATTTCCTTCATACATATCTGAATTTATTTAACAAACCAAAACATTTTTTCAGAGTGTATAGGCTGATGAAACCAAGGTATTCACAAGTCTGGTAGTCCATATTGTATTAATTGTCTCTCTGGCAATCCAGATAATTTTTTTCTGATTGTTAACGGTAGCAAAGGACAAATTTCAGAAATACTGTAAACCTTGCATTTTAAAAAGTAATGAAGTGGGAACCCATGGAGTGAGCTCAAGATTCTGTAGTGCAATTTTCTACTCTAACAGTTTGCAGATGAGTGGCTGTTAGTCACTGAAAGGTATGATGCTGCACCCCCTGCATGCCACCTTTGGAGTCTTTGTGGTAAGCCATCTGCCACAGTGGTTTTCAAAATCTCTTTCACCACCAACATCAGACAACATCTCCTGCAGTTTGCTAAAAAGCAAAATTTTGACCGTTATCCAATCATAAAACTAAATGGTTCGAAACCAAAAACAGGCTCTCCTCGCTTGAAGTGACAGAAGAGCGGGGGTTTTTTTCCTCCTCTCCCCTCCAAATGGTACACACAAATACAGCAACGATGTGCTTACCATACTCAGACCAGACCTGAAGCATCATTCAGTCACAGTAATACACACAAGAAGGCTTATGAAAAACACTCAATATTTTATCAAAAACATTCATGTAAAATCTTGCCTAAAGCACATATCAGTATGTCAACAAAAGCAGTAATTGTAATGCCATTTCCAAACCCATGAACATTATTTATTTTACTATGTTGCTTGCCATTTTGCTAACAATGCTTTTGTTCTATATCCATGTATTGGTTAGATACACTACAAGGCATAAGTCAATCCTCTGATGCAAAATAATTGCAAATCTACATTGTCAATTGGAACAGCAAAAAAATTCAACATCCTTTCATATTTGTCAGTCAGGAACATCATCAATGCACTACTTTAGGTCAGTTAAAGCTGTATTTGTCAGTATATCCTAGCTAGGTGACTAATGGAACATTAAAAGGAAAACAATCTAACTTATCTTGATCTCCTCCCTGTAACATCTAAATAAACAAGCCTATCATTTGACCAAAAAAAATTACAATTCATAAACAAAATGAGAAATTATATACAGTATTTTGAACAATGTATGTGCAGCAACCAGCTGACAAACTTAGAAATGCATTTCAGTTTTAAAATTTCTGGTCAAGGTATGATGAAGCTGATATTCAACAGAACAGTCCATCTCACAATCAAGCTCGAAACAAGACACTTTATAGTTTTCTTGATTTATACTTAAAAAATATATACAGCAATGCAGTTACATTCTATAGTGCATTATCACTAATTCCACACAACTTTCAGTGTGAGTTACACCTGTGACTTGAAACAATGGACTTGCCACGTATCAGAACCTTCCTTTTTTTAATTGCAAAATGAAATACCAACTTCTTTAATTCTCCATGTAAATGACAGAGAAAAAACAAGACAAGTTCTAATAATTATCACAAAAATAATTACACTAATGTCACAGGTTGCCATACATGCTTGGTGTTACAGCTCTGCAGAGTGTCTGTCTGTCAAAAGAAATTATTCCATCTGTGTCCAGACCTAAGCAATTCATCCCAGGCAGTTATGTCCCCCAAAGGTGGCTACTAGGCAACTCGGAAGTTAGTTAGCCAACAAAGAGCATAGGAAAATTGCTATGTTTTCACATAGTGAAAACAGCTTAACAGTGCCTTGTTAATGCCACTAAACAGCTTCGAGTACCTAAGCAGCTTGTTCAGTCATAGCTATCCTTATAAAGGGCTTGCACTGTAAAGCTATATGATTAATGTTTGGTCAACCCAAGAGATGTTGGCAATCTGAACTGTAAAGTACACTAAGGATGATAGTGAAGTTCTGATTTCAAAATGACACTCAAAATTAAACTCATAATAGCCACAAAGGTCTTTACTACAGAAGTACTACTAAATGCTCTCAATTGTGTCTAGTATTCTGCATGCATACTTATGCAACGCTAGCATTTTGCAGCATCTCCATATGCTGTTAATAATACGGTAAATTTATAAAATTGTCAAGACACATATCCAGAAAATAAACTCTAAGGAGACCATGGTTTATTCCCTAAATTTCACTGGTTTTGGGGGGGTTTTGGTTTCAGTCTGAGAAATCTCCACAGTTTGGGTGGGTTTAAGGAATATCTATAAGCTGAAGTCTAAATAAGGGTCTAAATCAATAAGCCTACATATCAAAGTGGTTTATCTAATTAGTATGTCCTCTGTGGCAGAGGGTGTTTGTTGGTGGCGAGATAGATACATCAAAGCAACAAGGGCTGGTCACTCAAGAAACAAAACATTGTTGCACTTTGGAAGCAGCACATTTTTGTTAAATACATATGAAGCAATCGTATTTCATTTCTTCGAAAAACATGCCCCAAGCAGCATTCAAATGATTGCACTGGAGAGAAATGTAAATATAGAAGAAGGTAGCAGAGAAATTCGAACTTACTCCCTCAGTCCCAAATAAGCACACTAATCACAAGGCTAGTGGCTACTTTCATAGAAGTAGAGCTTCCTTTTCTCTAGGCTTAACCCCAGGTCCCTCAACTGCTCCTCATATTCCTTACTCTCTAGACCTTCACCCGGCTCCATTGCTTTTCTCTGGACCCACTCCAGCACCTCAGTGTCTTTCTTGTAGTGAGAGGCCCAAAACTGGACACAGGATTTGAGGTGCAGCCTCACCAGTGCCCAGTACAGGGAGACAATCACTGCCCTGGTCCTGCTGGCCACACTATTTCTGTTCCAGGCCGGGATGCCACTGCCCTTCTTGGCCACCGGGGCCAACCGATGGCTCATGTCCAGCTGGCTGTCAATGAGCACCCCCAGGTCCTTTTCCACATGGCAGCTTTTCAACCACCCTTCCCCAGCCTGTAGTGCTTCCTGGGGTTGTTGTAACCCAAGTATAGGATCTGGCACTTAAACTTATGGAACCTCATACATTGGCCTCGGCCCGTTGATCCAGCCTGTCCAATCTCCCCTGCAGAGCCTTCCTGCCCTCCAGCAGATCAACACAGGACTGGCCCCAATACCGAGCTCTGGGGGACTCCACTGGCCGCCAACTGGATGTAGCACCATTTAATACCACTGTCTGGGCCCAGCTGTCCAGTCAGTTTTTAACCCAGTGAAAAGAGTACCTGTCAAAGCCATGGACTGCCAGCTTCTTCAGGAAAATGCTGTTGGATACAGTATCAAAAGCTTTCCTGAAGTTCAGAACTTTGGAATACTGAAATTCACTCCAAAGATTTACAACTCCCCAGAACACGAATAATTTCTTTGAATATAAGATCTTTGAGACCTGGATCAGGAACCCAGAAGTCTCTACTTCTCATTAACCTTTCCTTTCAATTTATCTGAGATTGGCCTCATCTCTCAGAACAGTTTAAGAACAATAGGGGAAAACAGGAATACATTTAATATGACATTTTGCATTCTGCTTAGTTTCTCATACTTCATGTCTGCATTTCTCTAACTCTACAGCTCCATGATGCTTTTTAAAATGGGAAAACCAAGTTGTCTAACTCAGAACCAAAATATGAACCTGTATTTGCCACACCTCAGGCCAAAGCCCTAACAAGTTGTTTACTAGATATTTTGTAGTTTGTGCTGCAGACTTGTTTTCTTTACATTTTTAAATTCCTAGCTTTTACTCTGCAAACTAATGAACACTTGTGAAATTATGGAACTTCTTACAGTGCAATTTTCTTGGGTTTTGCCCAGTCATAGAAACTATTTGCCAAATACATCTGAGAGTCTAGACTATATTAAAAGAAGCCTGATTATTACTAACCCCAGCTTACACAGTTGTCAAGACAACAGTGAATACCATCATTAACAGAAACTGTTTCTATCAAACTAGAAATCACAGTTGAAGCCTCACTCCCTTTTTCATATTATCCAAAACTATATGCAAATATATGAATGCAAAATAAAATTTTACATGAACTTGGGTATCTTTTATACTGATTCAAACAGATAAGCAAACTTTCTTTCCCATTCCAAAGTATGAATAAATATGTTTAAATTTTCCTTTAATACCAAGAAGACTACACAAAAATACTCAGCTTTAATTTCCATTTGCAAAGCTTTCGCACACACTAATTCAGTCAATGTTCACAAGGTAGGTATACAGTCTATCTACCTACAAGTAGGAATCATTTATGTACTAATATCCCACCAGTCTCAGTGACTGTTCACTGCCACAAGCCATCATGGTGCCTTACCAACTCGGCTGATAAGTAAACAGTTGCAACACTAGATTCATAAGATGTTTCTGTCTGAAGCACTATGGCTTCATTTGTCACATGCCAGGTTCATTAAATGTACACTAGACATAGGTCTAAACCATATTACTAGTATAGTGTTCAAAAGCAATCTATCATTCACTGGAGTGGTGACACTTCAAAGGGTTGGGCTGCTGTTCAGAAGGACCTTAACAGGCTGGAGGAATGGGCCTACAGAAACCACACAGAGGGGAAAAAGAAACCAAATCGACCAAAAAAAAAAACCCAAAAACCTAACAACCAAGTGAAATCTTGCTCCTGCAGAGAACACCACCAGGCATCAGTACAGTTCAGAAAGCAGCTTTGCAGAAAATGCCCTGAGGTCCTGGGGGACAAGCTGACCATGAGCCAGTCCTTGCAGGACAGGCCAGCGGCACCCCGGGCTGTGTCAAGTAGAGTATTATCAAAAGGTTGAGGGGGCAAATCTTTCTAATGCTGCCCAGTACTGGTGACACAGACCTGCAGTGCTGTGTCCTGTGCTGGGTTCCTCAGGACAAGGCAGACATGGGCATACAGGAGAGAGTCCAGCAAATGGTCACAAAAGTGATTAAGGAACTGGAGTGTCTGTCACACAAGGAGAGGCTGAGAGACTTGAGGATGATTAGCCTCAAGCAGAGAAGGCTCAGGGGGGAATCTTAGGAAAACGTATAAATACCTGAAGGGAGGGAATAAAGACAACAGAGTTAGACTCTTCTTAGTGATGCACAGTGAAAGGGCAAGAAACAACAGGCATAACTGAAACACAAGGAATTACAGTTAAAAAAAAAGTGGGGGGGCTTTTGGGTTTTTTTTTTTTTGTTTTGAGTTTTGCAGTTGTTTATTGTGAGCATGTTTGCCTAGAGAGCTTGTGAAGCATCCATCCATGGAGATATAAAAAACCAGACTGGACACAGCCCTGAGCAACCTGCTCTACTTGACCCTACTCTAAGCAGGAAAGATGGTCCAGATCAATGAACTCCAAAGCAGAGTGTGCACAAGAGAATCCATGGGCGGGGGGGCGGACACGCAGTGTTCATTATCTTGTTTGTTTGATTTTAAGCTCCTGAAGGCTACTTTACCTTACTTCCCCAGAGGAATGGTTACTACAGTAGTCCACACTTTGGTTTTGCCTCCTATGAAAAGACTACCAGTGTCAGCATACAGTTAGCTACTCTGCTTCCTCCTCCTCAAATACTTATCTCCTCGTAGCAGACAAAGTAGCATACAAGCTCCTTTAAATTTCTAGATGAAGCTTTACTGAGGATTGGGATCCAGATTTTTCACAGTGACTATACATTAAAAACAAATTTAGCCTTGTTTAACGAAAGTTCAGTGCTCTTACATACACAACCTGATATTGCAGGTATATAGCTATGCTGTTTTTTTGCCAAGTTACTACATAAAATACCCAAACAGTTTATCGTATATACATTCAAGGTATGTAAAGCAATAGTCTGTCCATTTATAAACTCCAATTCAAAAAACAAATGTATTTTTATTGTTTACTTCAGTTTTGCAGTTGCATTAAAACATAGTAATAAATAAAACATTTGGAGTACATTAACAAAATAAGCAAAACATTAACTGAATTGAGTGCTTTATGATTTTATGTGTAATCACAAGTAAACCAAATTCTTAGAATACCACTCTTTATACACTGGATAATGGCAAACTACTATCAGTTAATTATCTCATTCAAGATGGAAAATAACCTGTAAGGTAGAGCTAGAGAAAGTTCACAGGCTTTATGATCCTCTCAAAACCCTCCAGAAAGTTTATTTTGCATACACGTATATACATAAACAAGAAAGATAATTTTCACGTAATTTGAATACTGCAGAGCTGGAAACATAGCCAGACCCTTCTTAGATATCAGTATTTGTTTATGCAGACCACAGCAATACTCAGACTAGAAGTGTACTGAAACCCATATTAAATTGACCATTTTTTTCAAAGATGAAGTTAAAATGGAAGGTCTCGTTCCAAACAGGAGCACTGGGGAAAAATGTTCATTGTATTTCTCATCTGGCAGACCAGTAGTAGCACTCTGGGAAATCAGAGAGGATTTGGGCAGACTGCCCACTTAACTTAAGGCTCATCTGAGATCCACATATATCCACTTAGCTATCCAACTAGGATTTTTTGTTGTTGTTGTTTTCATGCCCACATGATTTTAGTGCTTTTGTGCAATGTGCAACCCTCTTACCAAAAGGAGGCAAGTATCTCATAATACTAAGGTCAGCAAATCTATGTCCTCCCACACATGGTCTCATGCCCACTCTTGTTATGGGAAAGCAAAGTGAACTTAAATCTATAAAAATGTACCACTTGAATTACATATGCTACAAATAATCTTGGGATCCAAACAGAAAAACACAGTCACACAGTAAATGAGGTGACTACGTAGCAGTTGAAAGTACTGAAGTAACAAGTGTATTTTAAAAATATTTAGAAAAATATGTACACCTACATGCATATACTTCCCTAAATTAACATTTTGCACCCTTCATATGTCACTCGGGCACATTACAAAAACATACAACAGTATTAATTTAGTCAGATATTTTATCTCAAAAAAAAATAAAAGGCCACCAGAAAAGAAAACAACCAACCATGTATTATTGATTGCAATTAAGAGAATTCCAGCACTGCACAATATCTGCCACACTTAACAATCAATAACTATTTCTCAGAACGCCTTGTACACTAGCAGAAATGGCCAGGATACAAATTTATGAGATAGTAAAGTGTTTTTTGTTGTACGCACAGCAAAGAATCATGAGAATCTTGTACAGTCTCTGTAACAGAAACACGACCTTTGAAATGCCAAAGCTCCCTTTACTATTCGATGTTGATCTCCAAAGAGCTGTCAGCACCCAAGTTTTTAAAATAATATCTCTGCTGAGTCATGTATTACAAAAACATCACAAACCTGAACAGTGCTACAGGACAGCAGCATCTTGAAATCTCATTCGTTGAAAATACTACAAGTAGCTTCGTATACCAAGAGTTCCCCAAATCTTTATTTCAAGTCTCTTTCCATTTACTGACACTACACGGAATACTTACATACACAGATGACCGACCATATATGGAGAAAATCTTAAACATATGAGGCAAAACAAGCATAAAACAAAAATCACGATTAGAAAAGTGAATGCCATTATTTTTACAATTATTTGAAACACTGCTATTTGAGATGTTCAGAATATTTGTAGGTAGTAAGAGCAGCTTCAAAAGAGATAGGCTGCATTTCAAGACAGAACATCTTTACAAGCACTCGGTGTACATGAGACAAGAGCATCATGAACAGAAGTCAGTCATGCAAAACAAATCATTCACACACATCCATAAATTTAAAGGGATTATGAATACAAAGCGTATAGGCATATTTAGCTTTCCAAGAAGATTCTCAGGGCTTTTGGTTGTTTTTACTTTTTACTGCGCTAGTGCAAGGGTAAGAAGTTACTCTGATGATAGGCAAGTGAAACAAAGCACTGTGTTTGCATCACTGCATTTTATTATCCAATTTCAAAGCCTTTAAAACTACAGGTTACTATAATTTTCTGATTCACAGATAGTCCTACAAATAACATCTTCCTGACTATCCAGTGAGTTACTTTAGAAAAATCTGTCCTCCATTCTACTACCTTTCAGCATAGCAATGATTGCCTTTTTCCAGACACTATAGCTGGCAAGTTTCTTTGGAGTCCTGTACCCAGATACTCTACAGTGCCAGTAAGGAAGGCAGAAGACTCATGTGAACTCCTCTAATAAAGTATTAAGTTCAACTATGTGAGGCTATTAAGCAAAATATATATCTCTACAATATATATAAAGGACTAAACAGATTTTAACATTCCATCACCAAAACCAAAACCACATAAATCTGGTGATAAAATCAGAATACACAGGAACTACATATATAAAAATCAAATCCAATTTAAAGCAAACACAGGTTTGTTCAAACATCACTGTACAACTGCTTTAACACTTACAGAATTTAGATGAACAATATTTTCATTCACTCACAATTTAGTATAAATATAAAGCAAGGCACCCCTTAAGCATTTTAAATAACAAATTAAACATTTACATTTTTTACTGTGCAGTCAGGCTTAACATTTATGCAGCTTCAAAACCAAAGTACAGCCTCAAGGGAAGCCTCTCCACTGACAAATTAATACCTTAGAGAATAGAGCTGAATGGTGGCAATGAACTCATTTGTTCCCCCAATAATGAAGAATGACTCTTTCTTTACCACATCTGTGACTGTTGCTATGGTGACCCAGACTTACCTCATTGCTTCTCGAAGTGCTCCTCGCTCACTAAGAGTCGTGTGCTTGATGTCATCAAAATTATTTTCCAGTTTCTCACAGTTCTGCAAAAAAATGGACATATCCATGTAAGGCTCTTAAACAATTCATTGGACATATATTAACGGTATTAAACATAAGGCAAACAAAACTGATTCATATTATGTTACTTCAAATTATGCATTCTGGTTTAATTACATGGGAGTCATTAAAAAGACATTGAGAACTCAGAAATAAAGTAAACAAATCTTATTATATGGTTGTCATGGAAATCATCTTATAAATGTTCTATCATGAAATTTATAGAATTTTTACTCTTTTCTTCTTTGAAAAAGAATTTTTCCTTTATCTGTATAAGGCTACAGTATTACTATACACATACAGACGAGAACAGAAACCTAAATGAGCTTTTTAAAATTATGAAGTTATAAATTTTGTCCCAATAAAACAGGCAGCACTGTTGGAACCAACTAGTCATATTTAATTCCTATTTAATTTAATTTTTAAAACATAACAGAAACTGAGAAGATTAATGGTTTATAGACACCTCAACCTTTATGTTTTTTCCCAATTAGCGCTCACTATTTCTAAAAGCAATATAAAGCCAACAACTTTGTGAAAATAAATGAAGTAAAACTTTGCTATATTCTGTAAATTATTACTAAGTGTGTGACTGGTTCAATTTCTTCATAGCCCTCATCCTTTTCTTCTGCTGTGACAAAGACAGTAAAATTGATTCAGAAGATGCTGGGGAGTACAGAAATTTGTATCTGTGCAAACAGTGTGAAATACCAGCAAACAAGAAGTCTCTGATCATCTGCATCTTCCAAAGGATTTTTATTTTATCTTCAGGATATTCAGGAGGCTTTTAGGATACCCCTGTTCTCCACGGCAACTTCCTCCAATACCAAAAGTTACCTCTGGGAGGCACAATTTTGCCATATGGGTGCAAAAAGAAACACAAGTTACAGGAATAACAGTTACTATTGCTAACACCCTTGAAGGCAGTATTTCCAGGCTCTATATGCAGCAGCTTTAAATAAAATATGTGCAATTCTATTTGGCTGTAATGCTGTCACTGTTTTTAATATCTGAATTAATTTTGATGACCACATCTTAAAAATCATTGTAATAAATACAATAAAAGTTACCTATTGTTATTTCTTTTGTGCACTGTCTTTATTTTTATAATTACCTTCAATTTGAGGCTACAAAAGCATTACTGAAAATTATTAGGTATTTGTGACCTAGCAAGATATTTTAGCTTGTCCGATTAATGTTTAAACTACCATTATTTTTAAATAAGATTGCAGACTTTTAAATGAAAAGTTTTAATGCTTTAACAATACATTTCTGAACAGAAGAAATTAACAAAGCTATACATACTTGCATCTTTTGACATCTTTTTTCTCCTTTATGAAAAACTATGCATGTTGCAGTAAATCTTATCCCACGGTTAATGTGATATTTTTTTCTTTGTTTATATTACAATCAGTTGTCCTTTGTATTGCAAAATCCTACTCAAAAACTCAAAGGGATTACACACAAGAAAGACAGGGGAGCTCTACAATGAAGTATTCCATTATTTAGACCAGCATACATTGAGCTTCATCTCCAAGCATGTATAGGTAGGTCAGTCATGTAAAACACAAAAAACAAATCCAAATCAACAATACTAATACAAGAAGAATTCTTGATCCATCACTACTAAGCTGAAAGTATCTGTGCAAGCAAAATTAAACCTCCGATCCTCCAGGAAAACAGGTCAAAAGAAATATAATTTGGAATACTGCTCCAAGTGCCAACAGAGGAAAGCCGGTGTTTTACCAATCCTGTGTCACCAACATCTCAGGACGTTCAGAAAATGAGAGCATCACACAATCCACTCATCTTGACCTTGTGATGTAGAAATGACAGATGATCCAAAGCACACAGATGCATTTTTTTTTGTGGGTATAGATGAAATCTAGAAGTTTTAACTCTATGACTCAGTAATTATATAGCACTCTATATGGTATCACTATTGGCATATCTATACTATTTATGATACTAAATTAAATATCACCTTTGAGAAGCTCAGGAGGAAAAATAAATATAGAGTTGTGATGGTTATCATAAGTCAAAATACCATTACATGTAAAAAAGCCACGAAAGTCTAAATACTGCTTCTTAAAGGAATCTAGTATAAATACTTGGAGGTTTTATAAACGTAACAAGAAGCAAGAGTGGGGGAAGATATTTTATATGTAAATAAATGGCTTATTTATCATACGAGATCTTGCATGACAACTAGTTAGAAATGGACATGTAGACTGGATATCCACAACTATCTGTGGCATCACACACAACATACTGGTAAAATGTCTAATCAGAAATGAGACAGAAGAATAATGAGTGTATGAAAATGAGGAAGAAGGAAGATTAATGAACAAATCAAAAAGCTTTTCTTCCCAGAAAAGTATGGGGGTTTTTCCTGCCGCAATTTATGCTTGTTAATAAAATAAACTGCGAACTCTGGGAGAAAAGCTTGTGCTCTCAATTCTGTATTTTCAGTTATCGTGATAATATTAGTAATACTATGATATAAACTTCATAACAACATTTTAACTGACTAAAGTCAGCAACTACCACTCCAAAGTACTCTTGACATTGGGTGAAGTAACCAGAGAATATAAACAATCAATCAAGTTTTAAATGAAAGCCTAGGATTGTGGCAAAAGTGAAGTTGTACTTTTTAAAGCCCATCTCTAAACATTCATCAGCTTAGCTTTTTTGTGTATGTTTTTGTCTTGGATGGAAAAGCCCTCTTTGTTGACTTAAGTATCTGAAAAGCAACTCTTTATTTGGCCTCTTGGCTCAAATGCAGAACTTTGCAGAAATCAACAGTCTATTGCTTGGTGTCATCACTAAATCACAAAAGCACTGCTGCCTCTGCTCTGCCATAACAGGCGTAAGAGAGCTGTGAGAAGATCATAACTCAAACTTGCCCATTCTGTGATACAGTAGGGCTAAATATGACCACACTTCCATTGAAACAAATCTTAAATCTTCCATTCACCCAGAAGAGAGCAGGATCACATTAACCTGTGCTTTAGTTTATTTAGTATCACAATACCCTGCTACTTTAACTCCATCCTGAAATACTTCACAGAATACTTTAAAACTTGTTAGTATTACAGATAATGTCTACACATATTTTGAGATAGTTGAGAAATAAAATCTTTTCCACTGACAACAGTGTAAGACCTATTCTAAGGCAGCCTGCATCACTGAAGTTGAGCAAAACTCTTATCCTAGTTGATACACTGCCAAATTAAAAGTCTTACTTAAAATACCATCTCTCTTGTCTGTGAAAGAGATTTTTAAGGTAAGTAGCATCGCCAAATTCTTGGAATTCACTGCTTCCACATGGTTTCAGAAAATTTTCTTAGAAATCTCACATTTATACTGTCAAACATTCTGAGTATTAAACATAAGGAACATAGAGCAACTGAAAGACAGAAGAGCTCTCACCTATTCAGTTTGTATTTACTATTACTACTAAAGATAAAAGATCAATTTCTCATTCTGTCCTTTATAATCCATGAAAAAGGTTCCTACAGAATATGTTGTGTCCTAATTTTCTCCCATTCATGGAGACAAATTTAATTTATTAAATTAGTTTACCAAATGTATTTATATCAAGGTTTCTAAGTCCTTAAAATGAGACGACGTGGTCCAAATTCTGAAGGATTTACCAGCTTCTTCTGATATTTCAATTAGTTATATTTAAGGAAGTAGGTTCCAACAACAGATTACCAAAACTGCTGGGAAAGTACAGAATCTACTGTAAATACCTACATCCTTTATGGATTCAGCAAGAAGATTCAAAGCTGACCACATTAGCTAGCTCTTCTCAAAATGCTGGCCATACTGTAGAAGTGATCTTTGTTAAAAAAGTTGTAACAAAAAAGCTGACTACTTCAGGGGACTGTGTAAAGGAAGTGTAGAAAGCTGATTTCCATATTGATCATCTTCTTAATATACATAAAATGTTAACATAAATAACCACTTATTCTAGAAATATGAATAATTTCATTAGCAGAAAACCTTAGAAATAACTAACTTGTGTTTTATAAACCTAAAGCAACATTATAATAGTAATCTAAACTGTAATATATTGCTGCAAGGATAATTATTAAGGGAAAACACAGCTGACATTTTCTGATTTATGCACACAATCAGAGATGGAGTCCAAGGACTGTGACATAATTATCTTCATGCTAACAATTTTTGTAAATCTCTTGACAGAATTTTAGCTAATTTTAAAATGCCTTCTGAAGATTAGCACTTAAAACTGTTGGGGAAAATAGCACAATTTATTAGCAAGGGTATAATTGTAAACCTTCCAAATACTCATTGTGAATATCATTTAGACAGTAACTCCTGCTTTAGCAGCTGGTATATAAGACTCCAGTTTATGGAATCTTAAAACAACAGAGAGAGTAGAATCTAATTAAACAGGATTACATGCCAAAGAAAAATATTAAAACCAGACTAGTAGTCAATTGTTATGAATTTGGAATAGCATATCTTCTTTTCATGCAAACTTATATAATACTGTGCTTTATTCCAATGAAACCTAAATATTCTTAGCAGACTCCTCTCTTGATTTGGAACAGACTGTCTTTCTACACTGAAACAACACAAAAAGCTAAATGGTTCCATTGATCTTCTCTCACAGACTTAAGCACCCATCTGCTATAGGGCAAAATGACTTACATATATTGCATTTATTCTAATGTTATTCAGTAGCCAATAGCTGTATTCCTTACAGGAAGCCCCCTTAAACTACCTTCATATTGAGCAACTAAACAAAACTAAAAGGGTTTTATCTTAGAGCATTCTTAAAAACTAAGTAAAAGGATTGTTCGATCCTGTAACATATTAGGATATTTGCGGTATCTGCTTACTAAATTCCTTCTTCCTATTTGCTATGACTCATTCTCAAGGGGTTCTTATTCCAAAGAGGGTGGGAAAAGCAGCTTAAAACTGCTAACTGACCAGCTGTTCACAAAGGAAAAATAAACATCTTTTAAAATGCGTACACATTCCTAATAGCTGCAGAAAGTATATTCAGCCCTCAAGTGTTTACATAACATTTGATGCATTTGATGTCATTCATAATATGTGAACATTTGTTATAAAAACTTTTTCATTATGTGATACCGCCATATTGGCCAAACAAGCTTTTAGAAAAATAGATATTAGTACATCAAAGATAGTAAAATTCCAACAGAAAACCAGCCTAAATGTCAGTAATCAAATAAAAATCAATAGAAAAAGCATTAAACAGAATTGTGGGAGGCTGTAATCAATGCCTAATTAGCATAAACATGTTAATATTCTAAGGGGTTTTTTTAGTGCTATATTATTTTAAAGCATTAAAAATAGCACACATATAAACTTAAAAACAAGCATCACATTTTCTCTACAAACAGGAATATATTGCTAACATGGGATTGATATCAGGAAACTCTGATGCATGTGCTATTTTCTGAAACAGCAAGTGTGTTGTTTTGTTATTAATTACCAGAAATACTGTCAATGTAACTGGAAATTCTGAAGTGGAAGCAGACAATTTTCAATTTTTTAAACTTTTTCCAATTTAAAGTATGGCACACTTAATCTTTAAAGACAGGTAATCGTACAGAAGTTAATTACTTGTTAAACATATTTAACACTTTAGTTTGCAATTTTACTGGGGCTGTGAAAGATGTTCCAGCCTGAGATGGCATTCTGCTAACTTCCTTTTCATGCTGTTTCACGCAAAAATTTCAAGTGGCAAATTTATCACAGCCTTCATGTTCACATAAGGGTATGGTATCTTGCTTGCATTCAACCTGCTGTTGTCAGAGCAGATGCAGACACCACGTGTTTTGGCAATGGATGACACATCAGATAGTAGTGATACAGGGAGGATGAGAAAAGATATTCTGAAAGGACCAAACACACAACACAAAGAATAGCAGACCAAAGAACTCAAAAGAATAAGAAGCTACAAAAGATATGCAAGAAAGCAGAGGCACAGCTGGAAATAATAAAGGAGCAGAGAATGCTGGTGATGCTACTAGACAGGACTATTTGTGCTTCTTCTCTTGTGACTCAGCTTTAAAAGACAGCAAAAACTCTGAGTAAAAAAAAAAAAAAGAAAGTAAAACCTTCGCCTCTCACATTTTAATTCCTCTTCCTAGAACAAATGTTAAAATTGATTAGTAGATGAATGGCAACAAGCTACTGGTGTCTCTGTATCTGAAGGGACACTAAAGACTGCTTTCCCAGTATGGAAAAGAGTTCTGCACCAGGGAACAATACACATCATCTCTTAGAATATGACAAGCTTCATGTAAATACTGTTTCTTTTTTAATGTAACTGTAGTCCCTCCTTTGAGAGCCTTAGCATTACAGGAAAGCCTACACAGAAGTTCAAGATCCTGCCTGGGACCCATTCTTGATGGCTGAATATTCCAATTCTCTAGTATTCTTAACATAAATTTACAATGTAATTCTTTTCTAAATACACTATTTCCATTTGATAGTGAAAATATAATTAATGACTACTAAGAAAAAAAATATCCCAAATGCTGTACTCCCTTCCCCTCCTATTACTTTCACGTACCTCAACCTTGCCTGCTCTTCTCTTGGGATCCTTTACTCTGCTTAGGCAAATATTCCCTTGACTCATTGAGATTAAATAAAATGACAGTATGCCGGTAAAGACCAGATTCATATTGAGAATTAACATTTACAGAGCTCATAACCTGGGAAAAAAAGGAAAAAATCTTTAAAATGTAGTAGAACTGTACTGCTAAAGAACAGATTATGTTCTTGACCTTCAACAAAGAGCATAAGGAAAAACACATACCCAAAAGCCCCTGCTCTTTCAGAAAACAAATGACCAAGAATTTAAGAGAGTATATTTGAGAGTACTAACTTACAGGATACTTCATGTATAGCTAAAGAATTACTAAATACAAAAGTTTTTCAAAAACAAAAGCTACAATAAAACGCTTAAAACACCATCCTGAAACAGTATGGTCCAGCCCCATGTGGTGGAATAAAAGAAAACTATGTGTAGCAGTCTTGCTTCCTCAGTCCGAGATGCCACCTCTTATCTTTTACGTGGCACATTTTATTCTCCCAACAACAGTATTTTTCAGAGGCCACAACAAAACATTTTATTTTATGCTTCTGTGTTCACCATGCACTACAGCTCCCTGTAGTTGCCTCAATATTAAAAAAAAAAAAAAAAAAAAACCAAAAAAACATAACAGGACACAATTTTCCCAACCAATTCTGGAGAAGCTAATCTGCTTTAGCTGTTTCTCATGGTTTTGCATAAGATTCTTTCCCAAAAAACTGCTTTTGGGTGGGGTGGTTAATTTGCTTTGTAGCAGCTGGTACGGGGCTATGTTTTAGATTTGTGATGAAAACATTGCTGATAACACAGGATGTTTTAGCTATTGCTAAAACTTTGCTATTGCTGAGCAGCAATTACACAGTCAGGACCCCAATCAAAGAGGCTGGGGATACACAAGGACCTAGGAGGGGACAGAGCCAGGACAGCTGGCCCCAGTGGACCCAAGGGATACCCCAGACCATATGGAGTCATGCTCAGTACATAAAGCTGGGGAAAGAAAGAGGGAGGTCCAGTGATTACACTTTACTATATATAGTTTAGTGGGCATGCTGGTATTTGGTACAATGTTAGACTTGATGATCTTAGAGGTCTTTTCCAACTTTAACAATTCTGTGATGGCATTTATCTTCCCAAGTCACTGTTACAGATGATGGAGCACTGCTTTCCTGGAGATGGCAGAACACTTGCCTGACCACAAGAAGTACTGAATTAATTTCTTGATTTGCTTTGCCTGCATGTGCAGCTTTTGCTTTACCTACTAAACACTGTAGGTAAAAATTGTGAAAAGACTACTAAATTTCTATGCATTCTTTACTGTGCTGAGCACTCACTGGCATCTCATACTTATTGCAACAAATACCGTAAGATGGCAACCTCAGATTCTGTAACATAGAAAGAGTCAGAATAAACAAATAGAAGGGCAAAGAAAACTCTATGGGGAACTATGAATAAGAATGCAGAAAGGAGCACAAAACTGTTCAAGAGTCCACACAACTTATGTATTTTGAAATATCATGCATCAAGCCAAGTTAGACAAAACTCATTACTAAGGTGTAAAGTCAAGTCTTGGTGGGGAGGAACAACAAAGTAGGACAGTACCAATGTCTAAAATACTTTTTCTCTCTCCAAAAATATTCAGAAAATCAGAGGTATGGGGCTATTACAATGGTTGCACTTCCTATGAAGTTATCACCATCTGTTGTGTCATCTACTTACAGACAGACAGGCACAATCGAAAATTAGGGAAAACTGCTCAAATAAATGTAATCTTCTTTGAATAAGATACCAGGCATGTTAACAAGCTTTAGAATCTTCCAACAGAAATTTAAGGAAATAAATTGTATTGATTTATTTCTGTACATAATTATGCAAACAAGAACTTTCCTATACACAGAAATGAACAGGGCTTATGCATAGCTACATTTTTCAGCAGGGCATTGGAAAGAGCATTAGAAGAATGCTGCTGTAATACTTGTGTATTCACATGTACCTTGAAGACAATATCCAGGATAAATATTGCCTCAAGTCTCAGCTCCATTTACCGTATTAGAGAGAAGAGCATCTAACTACTCAATATCTCAGTACGGCACTATGCACTCTTCTAGTAATGTGTCCCGTTTACTGTCTTCTTTGTAAGGTTTTTCCTCCTTTGGAAGCTTTCATGTCTCAATCTGAATAGCTTTCTTCTCCCAAAATCTTCTGGCCTGCCTTCAGACAGCTCAGACTACTGTACTCCCCTTCTTGTCAGTCTCTTTGAATATTGCTGTATTCAAGCTGAGGTGTACAACACAAGCATGCCCCAAAGCACTAGGCAATCACCTTTCCAGCAATTCCCAAGCAAGCAGAGACATATGGAGGAGTCAAGATTGACCAGAAGGGAAGTGTAATGCAAGGCTCCCCAGTTTGAGTTTGGCTTAGAATTCCCCAGGTCCCACAAACAGTGCTGAAGACATTTGGGCTAGGTAGCACAGTTGCTAAGCTAATAAAAGGGGTCTCCTAGCCAGCTTGGCTCTGTCAAAGCATTTTCCTCACATGGCTATTCTACTCAAGCCTATAAATGGCTCCAACTATTGCAAGTTACCTGAATACTGCACAGGACAGACCTGCTCCTGCTTAACATCAAGAGTATGAATGACCCACTCCCTTCATGCAACCAGAGCTTAACCTAGTAACCTTAGTATAATCACGCATATTTTTTCAATAAAACACAATAACCTAATTTTGAAAAGGCTATTTTCAAACAGATACACCGAATAATTTCTAAATAATACTGAATAATTTCTAAATAACACTGAAACGCTTACTTTAAATTATTTTTCCTCTCTGGAAAACATATTGGACTTATTAATCAGTCCACAGCTCCTGAGTGTCATTACCCCTATTGCATATGTGCAAACAGAGCAATAGGAAAGATCAGGATGATGCAAATCAAAAAGAAATAAAAACCATTATTCTTTTAACACTATTATCAAATTTCTCCCTTTTGCTCTTGAAGCCATTTTTATCTCTGATTTTTAATTCTTATTCTTATGCAGCAGTTTCCCTGTTTCCCTTGTGCATACACTGTTTGAGCTTTCAATTTTTAATTTTTCTTCAATAGTGCCGTATCTTTTTTTCATAATTCATTTTTTTTCCTCTCCTGCTCTGTTTCCTCATGCTTGTTTACTTTTTTCCCCCTAGTCCTTACTAATTATTTCATGTCCCTTGGTCTGTTTCATTATGTGCCATGGCTTTTCCTTTCTTATATTTTTATATTGCATTCCTTTATTCCACTCCTGCAGCTCTCCGATTTCTATGTGCTTGCTTAACTATTACCCAAATGGCTTCAAGCAGGACACACTCAAACTGAAGAATAAATAAATTAAAAGAAAAATACTATCTGTGGCCATGCGGTGTTGCCTAGCAACGCTCTGTACCTCTCCACAGCTTTTCTAGAGCCCTGGTGGCAACCGAGCTTTTCAGACTTATTGCTACAAATATATGCAAGATCCCTCTCACATTGTTTGTCCATTTACCAACAAATAAATACAGAGTAAAACATAAATAAAAAAGAAAAACTCCAGAGAAAGGACTAGCAACAGGACTACTCCTCCAGCACAAGAAATGGCCACATACTCCTAAAGATGCTCTCCTCTTGTCTCTCACATACTCTGTAAAGCATACACAACTTATATGTTATTGCTGTTCACTAATACTACTACTGTTACAATATTTGAGAAACAGAAATAAGATTCCTTATGCAATTAAAATTTGTGTTAAATAAAGCCAACTCTTAAATAGTTACTGTGTACACATATACTGGCTGAGATTCATTGGCTTCTTCTGAAATCTTTACACTAAAGAAAAGACAGTAGGTAGCCTCAAGATTGTATAGGGGAGGAAAAGTGGTCCAAGCATTGTCAAAAATGCAGTGGAATCATAGAAGAATCACAGAATATGTCAAGTTGGAAGGGATTCATAAGGATCATCCAGTCCAATTCCCAGCCCTGCACAGACCCATTCCCAACAGCCACACCACGTGCCTGAGAGTATCATTCAAATGCTTCTTGAACTCTGTCAGCCTTGGTGCTGTGACCACTTCCCTGGGGAACCTGTTCCAGTGCCCAACTACCTTCTGGGTGAAGGACCTTTTTTCCCATATCTGGACAACTTCAGGCCATTCCCTCAGGTCCTGTCCCTGGTCCCCACAGAGAAGAGATCAGTGCCTGCCCCTCCTCTTCCCCTCACAAGGAAGTTGTAACTGCAATGAGGTCTCCCCTCAGTCTCCTCTTTTCCAGGCTGAACAGACCAAGCGCCCTCAGCAGCTCCTCACACACCTTCCCCTCAAGACCCTTCACCATCTTGTGAAATTTGTTCCCAAAACTCATAGATCCAATCTTAAAGACTGTCAATATCTATTATTTCTAATTATTTCAGATGTGACAGAAGCAAAAATGAATCAAAGCTTCCCCCACCACTTTTCCTTAAAACACAAGTTTGCTGGGCTCAGTCTTCACAAGCTAGAAACAAAAGTTCATGTTTCACAAAGTATTGATGATTCAGCATTAGCTAGGCTAAGTTTCAAAGGACAAACACTAAACCAGTTTCCCTGACACTCCTTTTTTTGTTCCACAGCAGTGAAAGACTCCTTTCAACAACCAATGGCAACTTCTGAGGAAGAAAAGTATTAAATGGATGGAAATTATATTTATGCAAGGGACTAAAACTTTAAGGATATTAGGAGTCCTGGAAGAGGAGTCAAGGACTAGAAATGCTAAAACAAAAGATGACTACATAATTTAGCTAAGGACCAACCTGTGTTGAAGTCCTAGAAAACTGAGAAAATGTTAACATTTTATTTCTGAAGGGCATCAAAAATCAGTGTTATTGCTTGGAATTTTTTTATATAGCTACATCAGCCTCAAAGCAATTTCATGTCTGTATTTCAACGTACCAGTAGCAACTGAAAAAAAAGCTAAGGGAGGACATACCTTAAAAAGATATTTAACAGCCTCAGTCTATTACTAAAAAGACAGGCTGCAAATGATCCACACAGGTAAACAAAGTACAGAAACTAATATTCAGCTACAAAATTAATTAGCCTCATTATCACAGTAATGTTTGTAGAAATTAAAGGCTGCAGCAAGGTATGCAGAGTTGGTTGAGAACACAGCAGAACTCACAGATCATACAAGACCTCCATGAAACAATTACAGGCCTTGTCCAGCTAAGCACAAACTTTATTTGCCTCCTTCACACATGGGCAGCAAAACCAGTTTTGATTATAAGATCAGACATTATTTTGCACAGAAATGCTTCATGACTTAGAAAAAAAGAACAGACAGGGCTCACCTAATCATTAGTCTTTCAACATCTGTACTTAGTGTGTAGCCTTATTTACTGGCCACTATTCAAAAGCTTACTTGAAGGCAGAACTATTTTTCCCAGTGAACATTTTAATGACACTCACCACTATGTACCTGAAGTGATTTAAAAGCAATTTATTTTACATACTATGAATATTCCCTTCTAACAGGTAGCAATTAGCATAAAGAGTCAATATCAGAGCATGCTAGGTCAGACCCTCATGGTCCAAAACATTAAAGCATATAGGAGACTGGAAGGGACAACTCGAATAACCAGAGTTAATCTCTTGCTTTCACATTCAATACACATTCAGATTTTCTCATCCAGTTGATGGGACCATCACCCTCTGATCAGCTGGTATTTCTAAATCATCTTCTTGCTTAATTCCAACCATTAGGCTCCTAGTCATTCTAATCTTCAGCCCTGAGCTGCATAGCCTCCTAATTGCAGTATTATATTTATTCTTGTCTTTTTTTCTAAACTTCAGTGTCACATAGTTCTTTATGATGTTCTAGTTCCTTCTGTATTGACAGTACCTGTCTGTTTCTTGTAACAGGCTCCTAATATTTATGTCAAGCTCATTAAAGAAAATATTAAACACTACAAATCCGAAAACTGATCCTTCAGCAAGCTCTGCTAAAAGTCCAGCAGCTTTGATAAGCATTACTCACTCGTTTATTCTCTAGCCAGTCCCTTATCCACATTACCATTCTAACTTAAGCAGATGACACTTCATTATTAATTGGCAAAAATAAAAACCCCAAACCCTAGTTAGTGTGACACAATTTATCCCAAACAATGAAGCCAAATATGTCTTATTCAATCTTATATTTACCTTCATGCATTTAATAAATCTCTACTTCAAAATTTCTAAGTTTTGCATGGTGCTGTTCTGAGACTAATACAGTGATAGTTGCCTACTAACTCTCCATCTGTTTACAAACACTGCATCGGCCATTCTTTAATTAAGTACTGTAACACACAGCTTGCTCTACTCCGAGGCCTGTAATTCCACACTTCAATTGTTCAGTGATACTTTTATGGACATTGTTCTGTCCCTTTGGCTTCAAAGATGAAACAATTCAAGTTTTATTTATAGCCTGTCTGGGGTATTTCCGTTTCTGCCCATTAGCCACCTCTTGTTTTTCTAAAATGGCAGTCCATTTTACTGGAACTAGGACAACAATTTACAAGGTTTCAGACAATACCTACAATGTTTAATCCTATCTTCAAATTGACTTTCCCTGTTCTGTTATTTCTTTTAGTTTAGATATCTTAAGAATCTTCTACTATTTGTTTTATATAGCTGAATAACCTTTTAATATTTGTTTTAATTTCTTTCACCCAGAGTGACTCAACCTGACTTTTCAAAGATCCCATTTTTTCCTTTGTACTTCTTGCTTTGTCAATCAATCCCATTTTTTTTTATGGGTAATCCTCATAGTTTTAATATTCTTTTTTAACTTGTTTTCTAGTTCAGACTGAAACTCTTCTTTACAAATTGGGATGCAAATTCCACATAACTTTCGTATATTTCAACTAATAAAAATATCCTCAAAATTATTGTCTTTGACCTGTTTAGTTCAGTTCAGAGACCTAGTTTAATTAACTTCTGACTTTGTCTTGGAAAATCATGAAATAAATTTTGGCAATTCTTCTACAGAATTTATATTGAACTAACTAAGAACATTGTAGTTTGTGTTTATTCTATGACTTCACCCATTTGCTAAATTTAACACTAAAGTCCATTCAAATTGATACCAAAATTAGTAAGAGTTGAAACTGTTTAAAATTCTGTGTCAGTGTTTCTGATCAAATGACTGTTACTAACAAAGTTTGTCAGTTACCATATCAAATAAAAACTGCACCTTACCATTATCACAATCTGTTGTTTTCCAGGCTGTACATAAAAAGTCGAAGTGTCTTACAATCAATGACTTACCTCCGTAATAGATTACAATCAATTCCAGATACAAAGAGTGGTGAGGGTAACAGAATGAGGATGGTGAACTTCAGAAAATATAATTGGAATAGAGTCAGGGATCATTCTGGTATGTCTCCCAAGTTATACTGATCAGCAAAGGAAAGCAGGAGAGAGGGAAAACCTCACAGAAATTCACAAAGGGAAACTATTCCTGAGCAAAGAAAACAAAAACAAAACAAAAAACCCACCTACAAAACACAAGCAACAAAAACTCCACCCAAAACAGTGCTCTTAACAGACCATTACGACCATACCATATCTCTCCCCATGGCCTGGAAATCAAAATCATAAAAGCAGGAAAACTATGATACATACCTTAGTAGATAAATTTCTAAGTTTAAATGACCTGTACAAACACTGTGGGAATAAAATCAGCAAGCTATGCAAATTTCAGTTAGGAAGGAAGAGGAAAAAATTATAAAAAATAGTAAGAAAACAGTTCTATATACGTGAGAAGTAAGAAGAAAAAGAGAAGTACAGGTTATATAAGGCAGAGCAAATAACAAATTATAGAGTCAACAGCCTTCCCTGCTCTCTTTATGAGGATAGCATGGTACAGCCATAACTACAACTAAAAATCCAAATTACTTTTACAGAACATGGGATTGTAGGCTTGAGCATGGAAAAAAGAGGTTTGGGAATTTATGTTTTTATCAGACCGATGCACCTCATATCATCGAGTCATCGAGGAACTAAGTGAAGCAATGCACAGACTAATATCAATTGTACCCAAAGACTCTGAATGCTTGTGGTTCCAAAAGGCCAGAAAAGACAGACATAATGCTCCCCTTTACAGAAAAAAAAAGTGAGAAGAGCAGTCAGAGCCCTTGGCAGAGAAAATGGAGTACATTTAGTAAAAATTACAAGGTGATATAAAGAACGTCAACATGGTCATGGAAAAACAATGTTAAATCAATTTTATTTTCTGTCTTTAAGAGGATGAATTAATTCATGAATAATTGTCATGGTACATGTGACAAACCCAAAATAAACTTTTTTTTCTAAGTATTCCACAGCACATTTTCACAGGCCAATTAAAAATGTAGACTAGATAAGACAAATATCCAGTGAGTGCACAACCAACTCAAAAACAACCCTTAGCTTGTTTTCTATCACCAAAACACTACCTGAATCAAGACTATCCATGATTGACCCAAGACCCCAGTGACTTGGATAACGGGAAAAGAATGCACTAACAGTT
>WEIV01026505.1:50227-73979 GCA_013390005.1 Calyptomena viridis
CAGAACTCGTCTCAAAGCTTAGAAACCCTACTCAGAAAGCAAGGAAATCAGTGTGTGGAGTGCAACACAAATGCATACAGTATGTGCCCATCTAGTTTGTGATTTAAATGTCAGCAAGCATAATGCATACACAGAAATAGAATGATAGAGAGTTGGAAACCATAAATAAAAACATTATTTGGAAGCCTTAAAAATCCTAAACTACCTAGCAAAGTCCTGAAAACAAAGCAAATCCTCACAATTTCCACGGTTCATTCCTTCGCTTTTGTTTTATCTGTAAATTGATGACCTAATGTCATCTAAATTTTGTATCCTTCTTCAAGATTTACTACTAGTAAAACAATTTCAAACTCTTCTAATTTTAATTTCTTCTGAACAACAGAAACCTTTGTTGCCCCAAACAGACTCGAGGCATCTGTTTATACCACTTTTCAACATGACCAAAAAGAAACAAGAGCGTTAACGCTTAGGTCTAACACTGTTACTGAGGGTGACAGCAATAAAGAGTTTTCCTACCCTGATATATATCTCCGAGTCAAAAATTCTGAAGGAAAGCTGACTAATCTTGCAACTGCAGCTATAAATCATTTTTACAGCAAAACTTGGTTGCTAACATAGTAAATAAACAATAGCACTCATCAAAAGGATAACTGAACCTTCCTAGGAGAATACTTTTCCAATGCTGAGAAAAGATATTGACATTTGGTTTTCACTTCAGAACTCGTTAAATGGGCAACCCAAAGCGTCTCAAAGCAGGCTAGGAGTTAAAATTTCACTTGTGTAATTATTCTGAAGAAATATGTATGTCTGCCATCTGGAAGTGTATTAGACATTACAAAGTCACTGTGTGCATGCCTCAGCAGATGCAGCTTTTGTTCAGAGTTTTGAGGGCTGTTAATTTAATTAGTTTTCTATTTCCATACTCCCACCTTCCTTTCAACAGTAATTCTGCAAAGGCAGCATCAGTACAGCTTTAAAACAATCCAAGGCTAAAAGCCAAATTCAGATTTTAAGGAAATAGAAACAAATAAAGTTTGTATGGACTTCAAATAGAGCTTGATCTGTTCATTAGCAGAACTAATCATTTCTGCCAACGGCTTTTTAGACCAAAACAGAAAGCTATGCTCAATACATCCTTTCCTACATTACCTTTCTTAATTTAAGAAGGCTAGGAAAGGATTCTACCATTTTTTCTTTTTTAGTAAAACCACTCAACAACAATGATCTGGATAATGTAAAAAATCTCTCACTTTTTTCTAATGTCTTATGTAATGGGAGACCAGACAAATACTTAAGTTTGATTTTTTTTATGAGCAGATCTCTGTCAGTGCAGGGTTCTAATAACTGTACAGCTCTCCATACAGTATTACAGAACTATAAAATCAAGTTATTTATTAGATTGTAAACCTATGCCAAAAAATCATCATGCAATACTTGGCAATAATCAGAATTTCTTTCAATTGAAAATCCACACAAGGCACACAAGCTAGCAGTGAACCCAAATCAGTGATGTTTGCACAGCCCAAGCAGCTCAGACTTTGGGGATCCAAGAACATTTGAGACACCATGAGGTACACACATACAGCTAACAGCACGAATGCAGGAAGAGAGACAATTTCTAGAAAATTATGCTCTTTCACAATCAACAACAGAACCTTCAAATATCAAACATTTTATGATTAAACGGAATATAAAAATCAAACAAGTCTGACATGGAGAAAAGCTCAGAGATAACTAAGAGTGATTTCAAAGCCTAGATGATTTAGAAAATGTGCATTAACACACCCATTAGTAAAGCCTTTATGTGTACATTGTAGTTTAACTAACTAGGATAATTTACACTGGAACAGCTAATTGGGTTACCAGCTGCCCTGGTGCATGGATACCTGAGCTTCCTAACAAACAGTTTCTGAAAACAGAGTTTCCAGCCCAGTATTGATTTCAGGTCACCTGAACACAGGACGATGTAAACTGCAGCTGTCCAGGAGCCACTTGCTAAGCAGCTCAATTCTCTGTGCAGCAGGAACACAGAGTTGTGGGCAATACCTGCATTAGACATCCAAAAATAATCATCCCTATTCACAAAGAGAAGGTTTTCCTGTACATTAGTTTGCAGTTATTATAATATTATCTAAGCCAGGAAATATAAGAAAATACTAATATTAGCTATAGTAAAACAGAGATTTTTCTAATCAATGCAATAAAACAGGAAGCTATACTAAGAGTATTGCTGAAATGTTAAGGATACCCTGGGCTGCTCCACCCAGGAAATATGTGTTGGTCATACTGGATTCCATAATTTTAAGAAACTGAGGAACTTTGTGGCATTTTTTTTTTTTTNTGAAGTGCTGCTCTGTCCAGTGTTACTCTTGGAAAACAGAACAAAAAGGAGGAAGTGGCAGAAGCAGCAGCTGATGCCAGCTACCCAGGGAAATCAAGGGGCTCTGAGTGACTTGGGAAGTGATTCCCAGGATGGATCAGACTTCATAACAAAAGGAAAAAAGTTTCAAAGACTTAACAAATCACCAAAAAGAATAAAGTATGGCATGTAAAAAGTTCTGAAAAGTAAACAGCTCATCACGAAGTAACTTGTACCTACAGGAGCATAGTAGGAGCCAAAATTCGCTACTGAGGAACACAAGAAACTCCAATTTATTTCTCACACAACTGTGATTTCAGTCTCCATGATTTACTGCATATTCAAGACGCAATAATAAACATGCACTTACTGAGCAGTTTTTGTCAGAATTCCTTTTCCATTGCTTTTTGACTTGTTTCTTTGCTGCAGTTGAATGAAGAGTTACATGTGTCTGTTTTCGGGGATTTAAAGCCAGAATGTTCTGTAGAAAGAGAACAGAAAATATTAAAATATACATAAAATTTCCATAAAAGTTCAAAGCCTTTTAAATCACACCTTACACACTTATTTACACTGCCATGCAAAACCAAAACTCAATTAATTAACNTCCACCCAGGAAATATCTGGTGGTCATACTGGATTCCATAATTTTAAGAAACTGAGGAACTTTGTGGGATTTTTTTTTTTTTGTTTGTGTTTTGTTGGGTTTTGGGTGGGGTAAATATCAACTTCCTACCTGAATTTTCCTATGTAGTGTGAGAAGGTGTTTTGACAATACTATGAAAAGATGTCATGTCATTATACCCATAAGGGAAATAGTTTGCAGATGTAGTACCCTAATTTGAAAGATTCTGAATTTAGAGGATTATCTAAGGCAATCTGTAGAAAGACAGTAAAAACACTACAAACCTTCTAATCAGATGAGAGATCAAAGAGACAAAAGTATGACAGGATTAGACAAATATCACACTAAGACTAGGAATTCAAATACATATAAAAAAATTATGATCTCTAATGGCAGAAATATTGAATATAGATAGTAGATTTTAGAATAAATACTNATTTCTCACACAACTGTGATTTCAGTCTCCATGATTTACTGCATATTCAAGACGCAATAATAAACATGCACTTACTGAGCAGTTTTTGTCAGAATTCCTTTTCCATTGCTTTTTGACTTGTTTCTTTGCTGCAGTTGAATGAAGAGTTACATGTGTCTGTTTTCGGGGATTTAAAGCCAGAATGTTCTGTAGAAAGAGAACAGAAAATATTAAAATATACATAAAATTTCCATAAAAGTTCAAAGCCTTTTAAATCACACCTTACACACTTATTTACACTGCCATGCAAAACCAAAACTCAATTAATTAACAGTGTAGCCCAACTTCACACTAATTTGTTTAGATTTGCATTGTCCACACCACTTAGATTATGCATACTTAAAGACATTTCTAGGACCACTAGAAAACAGAATTATATTTAGAGGCCTTAATAATGGTTTCCATTCCCAGATATTTTTTATGCACAGCATATAGAAACACATAATTCTGTTTCATTATATCACTCCAAGTAACACTTGTAAAGCAAAATAAGCAAAAATATTTTTAAGGATTTGGGTTATTTTTGAATGTTTCATCATTTCAGTATAAACTCCAACTTCCCCTACACAATAATTTGCTTCTACTCCTAGTGAGCTGATGAGTTAACTCATTTATCTGAAAATGCTTCTATTTGCAAAAATATAAACAAATCTCAGGAATATAGCCATACTTTCAAGTCATAGTGGTGGTCTGACAACACAGGCAGAATGAAGTTTGCAATGTCTTTCATTATACTAGTGTAACTCCACAAATTAAAGCAGCTTTTTAGAACCCAACCTCTTTTCCAAATCAGGCAATTGACAGGTTTTCACAGCAAAACTGACCTCATTTAATTCAAGGGATGGGTGTGCAAGGTATACAAGAGACAGATCCAGACTGAGGTCTGTGATGGAGAACCAAAACAGGCACATTGTTGATTATAACTCCTGGAATTAGTTTTCTAAAATTGCCCTCAAAAAACCTTGACTACATGTCTCCATTGTGGTGAATAGGTTGAGCTTACTCCGTTATTATGTGTCAAATATATGCAAGATTGACTTACAGACACTGACCATGATGAGTACAATGTGGTTATCAATATTACATCAGGCTACTTCCTAATTTTAAAAGTCTGCTTGAGTGGGTGATAATGATGAAATAGCAAGCTGTTATATTAAGATTTTATTGTACTAACATTTATGTGGACTTTTTATTTTAAATGTTAAGGAGTCACTTTCTATTCAACTATTTAATGCTTTACTCTGAACTAATTGGTAATCCATTTTTCCCCACAAACCAGAAATCTCACCTACCTGAAAACTGTACCTGCAAACAACAACATAACTCCCAGCTTGCCTGAAGCACGAAGAGATAAAAAAGTGGGGTACAACATTCAAAAAGCAGCCCACATGCTGTTGACTTTCAGAAAGAGTTAGAGGGTGTTATTGAATGTGCCTCTGCAATTCCAGCAGTAAAGACTCTGCTCCATTTCTGGGTGTTCCCCAGCTGAGTACCTCAGGCTAGATGTGGGCAACCAAACACATTCAGTGGTGGTTTATGCCAATGTTTCCCTCTTAATTAAAACAGAGCAGGGTCATCCACATAAGGGATGTCACTTAGAGCATCTCAGTTGATACTTTAATTTCTCAGGATAATCATACTCAACTGCTGGAGCACATCTGACTGTTGAGTGGTCAAATTACACAAACGGGGCAGTAGGTTCTGAATCACACACAAACTTCAGCAAAATTTTGTCTACTCTCCTTTGTAATTGCTTAATGCTTGGCCATGAATATTATAATTATTTCAGCAAACTGAAATGAATTGCAAATTTCTAGCAATAAACTGTAACAGATGTACTCCACTGGGTACAGCACCAGTTGGTTTAAAACATGGAACAAATGGTGGGGCAAGCCAAGGACGGAAGAATTCCCATATGTTTGCTCCTGTTGGAATTCTGCACCAGGAGCATGGCTCCAAGTGCAACAGTTGCAGAAGTCCAAAAGGACTATGTAGCACAGCATGTCCCAGAATTAAATCTGAAATAAAACTGGCACAGAAAATACTAAATCATATATACAATAAAAAAATTGCTTATATTCCTACTACCTAAATAATATACTATCTGCCTAAATCTTGGATTGCTGACCAAAGTGGCTGCTCTAACTAGAGGTTCTTGGTGTTTAAGAACAACTCAGAAGTTGTAATTGCCTAAATAGGAAAGTAATGTAAATACTTCTGGCCCTGTTGAACTGTCAGAAATGAAAGTAAGGGAGGGTGTTTTCTTCCTATTCATTTCAGTTCCCTGCTTGTTTTTCAATAGTTTGTGGCTAGTTGGACATTTAGTAACTTTAATAATAAATTCAGATAGGTCAGTGAGTAAGAAGAAAATAAGTGAGAAGAAAGTTCTAGAGTGAGTATTGCAAACAAGAATGTATGCACACAGATAAAGAAAAATAAACCACCCTGAACAGGCAAGAAGGGAATCCTGAGACCTTCAAACTCTCAAACACACTGGTCATCTGAGAAAGGAGAGAGCTGCTGGTGAGGAGAATTATCTGGGCATCTGCAATCTTACTTGTCTGAATCCCATGCTTATTCTGCTACATAAATACTGATTCTTGACAGATGAGGTGTTGTTTGATCTCTCCAGATGTTGAAAGGGCAAGACTAGTGTTCCCCAATAGAGGATGGAGGTACATAATACATCCCTTTTCAAGTACTATGAATTTTGGATTTCACATTAAGATGCTATTTCTATAGTAATGCAGAAGTGGTGAATTATCTTTACCGTTTTACATAAATGGCCACGTTTATTTCATTAAAAATAAAGCAGGTAGAAATCCACTACCACTAATGGCTGCAAATCAGAATACAACACTTTTCTATTTCTGTAGAAATCTATTTCAGTACTCTGTTGACTGAGAAATAAAGTGGGCCATGAGTAAGTACACACAAGTACATTCAGCCCATGTTGAGTTTGTGACTCTTGGCACAGCTGCACAACAAGCACAGTAGAGTTAAGCTTTCAGCTGTGCACAACACTGATAATTATGGGCACCACTAAAGAATTATACTTTCTTTCATTATTTCCAGAGATTAATTTGAAGACCTCACTTTGGGAAGAAAGCTGAGTGGCCTGTCTCTGTAGAACACAACATAATGTATTTTGCAGATGACTCCCTCAAATACAATTACCTTAAGGAATTCCTTTAATAATAACCCATGACAATGACTTCTTTTATGTTTTTTAAAAGACAAAAATTATTATAAGCTACAAAATATAGAATGTATCCAGAAATTGAACCATTCTCTTCTAGAAGGGAACATATTATATTACTATATGACTAATATTGATTAACGTTGCAAGTATCCTAAAATGCAATAAGGTACTCAAATACAATGTACATTGAAAATGACTAGCATGTTTAAGCTAGTTTTTAAATTTTGAGAATTTAGTGATAAATGGTTACATCTATTGGTACCAACAGTAACATAGTTTCTGAGAATAAATATACCATAAGCTATTCATTACATGTTTATTGCTTCTACTTTAAATGGTATGATTAAGAAGTTTACACAAAAAATACTAGCTCTAATTTTCACCATCATCTATCAATGAAAGGGCTGTAAAAGTTTTAAAACAGCATGTTACACCACAGTGAGTAATTTATCAAGAATTTGAATTAATATTACTCCAAATAAGTGATTTCAAAACAGTCATTCAGGATAGGATACGCCCTCCAGTTGGGAGTCCTATTTCTGATACAGCACTTTTGGGTAAATCAAGACAGGCTTGGCACATGCTCTGCAGTGATGCAACAAATTTCTGGTAAAGACATTTCATTTCACTTTTTAATGAAATTAAAAGTGTCACACAACATTTTATTCCCATCTCATAAAGCCACCCATTTCCTAAAACCAGAAGAAGCTATTGCAATTAAATCCAATTTTTAATTAAATGCATATTCAGCAAAATAAATGTAAAGTTAAGGAAGTACTATGCTTACTGGGAATGGTCCAAAGGCAACAGGGACAGGAGAGGCAGGCAGAGGGGGCATGTTGTTAGGATAACCACTACAATTTAAATCACAGGTGGGACTGCAGTAACTTAAAGGCAGTCAAAAAACTCTGCTAGTCTAGCATTGTCTCTGTAAAATATATGACGTTAATTCAAATTCTGAAAGTTTTTCTTTAAAGCACTATGTTGTGAAATCCTTGTTACTTTGGGGGGAGGAAAAAAAATCCAATCTCAGCAAGGTGTTCTGTTTATGTGGATGTCATCTCTCACTCAAAACAGTAAATCTGGAAAAAATGCAATAGTTAAGATTGCTCTGCTTCTGGAAAGCCTCCTACTGAAAACAATGAGTGGTACCAGGAACATTTAGTCCTTAGTAATCCTCACCTCTGTTATTGGCAATTCAAAGCCAGAATAAAGATTAGAAAAATGTATCTGCCATGCCCTGTCACAGGTTGCGGCACTAAAACTGCGTAAACTTCTTAACAAGAAAAAGTAAAAATCTGCCAGTTTCATAGATTCTGTCCCCTTTCTCTAGCTTGCTGGAGAAGTTTCTTATGAACAGCCCCAAAACACTTGCTGAAGTTCACCACAGATCATTATGTGTACAGTCCCAATGAAGCTGCTGAAAATGCAACTGGTTCACACTCAGATAATGGTTGTGGGCATAAAATATGGTCCCATGTGTTATTCTCTGTTTTAGCATACAGCACCTTTACCTAGCCCAGTCCCTGCAATACACAGGTAATATACCCAAATTTACTCCAGTTGCTTCACAAAGCCTCCTCAGCTAAAGTCTTTTATATACATCAATTAAAATTCAGGAGTAGTCTAGGCATGCAAGAGAATGCATGTGGAGAACAATTTAACCCACCCCATTCCATTAATCTACCCAATTTCCTTAAAAAGAGTTGTAATCTCCCTCACAGCAAGTAACATTAAATGTATTTCAAGATACATATGTTCACCAAGTGAACCTAATGAGAACATATTTATTTTTTCTAAGAGTAATGAGCACACTAAACAATCAATTTCAAAGCTATGCAAGTGTTAATTCACTGACAGAAACAAATATCTGGGGCTTTTCCACTGATATTTTCTACTATATCTGAACAGGAAACTAATTTTATAATTGTTAATCAGTCGAAGGCCAAAGAACTCAAAACAGAAGTATTTTTTTTTGTGAGATTTGATGACCCAGAATGTTCAACAGTGTTTAAAAATCATGTCAGTGAAGAAAAAGATGACCAAGGCATGAACTCCTTCTACTAACATCTAATTTGAATTGCCTAGTTCACATTTTACTTCTCCCATCTACTCTACCTCTTGGAAAGCTGCATAAAGAACCAACAGTTAGACGCAGCACTTTACACACCACATAAAGTCCCTAACTATTACAGGTGGAAGTTTCATTGCCAAATTAGTAAAAGCAAGTTCTACTCATAGGAGAGCTTGTAACACTAGAAAATAAACAGGATTGTAAAAGAGAAATATCTATGGTGTCATGTCTTCCAGAAGCTCGCTCTATGTTATATTTCATTATTGAAAGATTATGGGAAAACAGTGAATTTCTCCCCTATGCTTATGTACAACAGAATAACCCATAAATTGATAGTTGTAAGGAAATGTGTATTTCCTTACTCAAAATCTGAACTGAAGAGAATCTTTACAAACAATTTATATAAGCTGGCAGATAATATATCTTAGGAATTCATCCAAAAATTTCAAAAAGGTGAAAAGACTGTTTTCACAGTACTTCAGGCCTGGTTTAACTGTGGGGCAATGAAGGCCAGAGAAAGCTCAAGAAAATGTGAAATGAGCAGAGATGTCAGGAGAACAGTGTGGTCAGCCTTTGGAGAATCCAAGCGAAATCACCAAAGAAATATTTTTGTATATTACCAGATATATTTTCTGTTACTGAGACAAACAGCTGCATGTGTGAGCAAAGTCATAAGCATAGTGTAAACCCATTATCTTACAATATATCAGTGTGACAAGGTGCAATCCTCTTATCTCTCTCAATAAGGTTAAATTCTCCAGGTGGTCCTTTCTGTCCCTGCCTGAGAAACAGCACTTTGCACTTTTATGACAGCTACAAACCAAAGTCTTCAAGGTCCAGAGAGTAGCAAGATGGGGCTCCACTTCTTTGGAGAAACAGCCAGTCTACAAACCAGTGCCAGAAGAGCAGCAGCACTGCAGCCTCCTGTGAGACAGGGACTGAGAAGCCAACAGGCCCAAGGGACTGAGGTCTGGCACCAAATCCTGGTGTGCATTTGGGCAGGGGGAGCTCAAACACACCTGGAAAAAGACTCAACTTTTAATCACAAGACTAATTTCTTCTCTGAGACACATAAGCTCAGAGTCTCAAAAAAGAGTAAGAACTAAGGCCAGGGGATGATCTTGTGACAAGCACACACTAGCTGTGCACTGACAGGTCATTGCCTTCAGCACAGAACTTAAGTACTGCATCTTCCTCTTTACATTTCCCCATAAGACAAACTGCTGCTATTTCAGAACAAACACATTTTTGGTTTCTTGTACTCCTTACATTTCCTCTAACATTTAAGGAGAGCAAGACCATATACCCTGTAATACCATCATAGCATACTATTGTGCTAGAGGTGTAGTTCTGGATCCATTACTAGATACTTTGACTGGGGTTTTCAAAAGTTTGAAATGTGAAATCTACAGATTTTCATGATCCTCAAATTTCCCTGCAGTATGTAAATACTAAGACTTAACAAAATTCACAGTTTTCTAAATCACTTCCATAAGTCAGGAAAGTCTTAGTTACGAAAACATTAACAAAAGGATATTTATTGTACCTCATGCACTGTTACGCAAGACAAGTTAATGCATTACAGATTAACAAAGTAGCAAAATGACACAACCCTAAACATGGTTCAACTAATCTTGTTGATACTTTAACTTTCAGATTAAGACTTTAATTTCTCTAACTTAGCAATGCATTTGTGCTAGTTACTACTGTAAATTCGAAAAGGATTATTAAAATAACACAGAAGTGTTACACGTTTCCCATAGATACCAACCACTCTCCTCTATGGGAAGAGCTCTGGGTGGTAAATTACACTGCTGGAAACTCTGCATGTTACCTCCTTGACACAACTAATCTCTCCAGAAGTACCTTGACCCTCACAGGGAAAACTAAAGAGAATACCCACTCTCTGCTTTACTTTAAGTATCCAAGTAGTAACAGTATTCAGTGAATCATTCATGTATTTAACACACGCACATATCCATCAAAGCCATGCAGTGTAAAGCAGGCTCAAACTTGCACCATACCAAAAGATCAGTTCTGAGGCTTCTTCAGGAACACCCTGTTCTGTGATAAGATCATGTCTTCACGCTATAAACAATACATTACATTCAAAAGTATTAGCCTGTACACAGGAAATTCAGAGAAGGCATGGCTGAGAAAGCTCTTGAGGATTTCCTCAGAGTTGAATTCACTATTATGTTCATTTGTTGACTAAAATATTACTTAATCAACACTTTAAAAGTAGAAGGTTTTAAAATTCGGTGCCACTATCTTTCTACACATACAGTTAACATTTTAAATTTTTTTCTCTCCAACTGGACAGTCTTTAACCATCCAACCAACTGTCTAAGTGCAAAAATACCCTGATCAACTCATGTCACAGCCTTGACTCTTAGCTTCATGAATGCTGTTACATTAGAAGTAAGCACAGGCATGATCTCCAATCTGTGAAACCTGCTACACCCAAAGTTACCTTTTTTCATCTTCCTAACAAAAGTGTTTTCCTTCTTTACAAACCAAAACTTAAAACTTCAGAAAATACCAGGTTTGCATCACAGGCATGAGAAGTTTTTTGTTTCCTCACTATAAAACTGATCTATGTCTCAGCTGCTTGCACATCAAGTTGCTCTGATACACAAGGAATAAAAATGCTATTTTGTAACTGCTCATTCATATTTAATGAATATGATTTAATTTATGAAAAGATCACAGCAAAAAGGATCATTATCATACACATACATTTACATCGCACTTCTATTTTCCTATAAGACAACAACCAGATTGTGAGAGAAAGCAAGTTCAGTTGCCTTCAAAAATAAACTTATGTTCCAGACCCCTCACCAGCCTTGATGCCCTTCTCTGCACATATTTGAGCATCTCAACATCTTTCTTAAATCAAGGGGCCCAGAACTGGAGACAGCACTCAAGGTGTGGCCTAACCGGTGCTGAGTACAGGGGAAGAACGACTTCCCTAGTCCTGCTCACCACACTATTCCTGATACAGGCCAGGATGACATTGGCCTTCTTGGATCCTCATTCGCGGATGTTTGTTTAATCAAAATCCAAACTTGTGTCAGTTCATAACTGGTGAATGCTCTACTAACTTTTGATCACATGAGAGAAATTAGCAAAGTTATTACTGCTTAAGTTTAATCATTGGCAAAAGCAGCAGAACTATGTTAGCTGAGCAAAGCAATGTTCTGAAAACTTCGTTAAAATGTGATTTTCAAAGTCCAATAAATGAACTTGAAATCTAAGGGTAAGAGTGAAAATACACATCCAAAAGATCTAATACACTGAGTGTTTGAAACACATGTGAACATTTGTATTTCTTCCAAAAACACGCCAACTATTTATCAGTACTGACATTCTAAATCTGTTGCAAAATGAAATAACAAGTGAACTTAGCTTTGTGCAACTAGTGTGCAAACTTCTACAAAACTTCAGTAGCAACTGTTTAATACAATGGTAAAATACAAAAATGGCAATGGAACTACTGATTTTCTAGTAACTTTCTGTAACACCAGAGCATCCTAATCAAAAGAGAAAAAAGAATCAGCATGTGGAAGTGAAATGGAAATGTGAAGGATTTGTTAATTGTATACTATAAACAGTCAGGATTTGATACGCAAAGTCACACTTTAAAATATTATTAAACGTCTGAAAATTCAAAAAATAAAAACCCGCAGTCAATTTTCAAGCAACAAAATTTGACAGTCCATGCAAGTAAGGGAAGAAGAAATTGTTGCCAGTTTCCCCTTTTCCTTTTAAAATGTCAGTCTTCTTTTGCAGAAACATACAATGATGTCGACACCTTTAAGCAAAGAAATGTGACATTCCGTAAATACATATGGAATCACATGCATTATAGATGACAATGGAAATACAAAGGAATTCCTTGGAGTTCTCCACTCTTACAATTTACATTTTTAAATCTTATTGACATTAAATACTGATGAAAGTATGGGATGGAGGTAGAGGCAATACCTGCGGCCCAATCTAAAAATATGTGAGCAAACATTTGGATTCTGATCTACCCTAATCTGTCCCATGCTTACACACAAAACTTATTTTTAAAATACTGTATAAATGTATCTAGCAGCATTATTTTCAAGACAGGACCCCAGAGCTGGATGCAATACTCCTGAGTACAGAGTAGAGTGAGTACAGAGGGAGAATCACCTCCTTTGATCTGCTGCCCACGTTTCTTTCGGTGCAGACAAGGATACAGTTGGCCTCCCAGACTGCAGACACACATTGCCAAGTCATGTTGAGCTCCTTCCACTTGATTAGGTCAGCTCTTCTTTAAGCTATTGTTTGCTCCCTTTTCCTGAGTAAAGGTCTACATTCACAGACAGGTAAGTTTTTTAAATAAGGCAAGTGACTAACTCCGAAAGTGAAAGTGGCATATCCAGTTAAGCTTCTTACAGCACCCGAGGAAGGTTTTCACAGCTGCCAGTACGCCAAGGACATCCCAGCCAAGTGTGCTAAAACACCGAATAGACAAGAGGTACACAACCACAACAATTGTTCTCTCTCTCCCTCCTGGACTTACACATCAACTGGCAGCCTTTGCACAGGCATGCCTTTAGGATGATGGTTCTCAGCCTGAAACTCTACCTACATTTAAAACACTTACCTCTACTCAAATGCGTGATTTCCTCAGCTTCTATTTGAAATAGGGAGAAAAAGGGGGAAGAGTCACAGGTAATTACAAGAACAATTACTTTTGTATAACAGTCTAATCATTACTGGAGTCAACTTGGAACAAGAAGACTTTCATCCCCATGTTCCTGCCTTGCACTGCACAGGATGGGCAAACCTGGATGAAGTTGAACTGATTGGCTGTTCAGCTAAGATTAAAAAAAGAAACAGAGAGCAAACACGATAAGAACACTGCTCCAGCACTAAAAGAGTTTTGACTCAACTCTCAAGACTGGTTACGTATTTTTCACAGAAGACTCATTGAGTGTATAGAGAAAATCATGTTGGGAGTTAAAAATTATCTCACTTTGCTCATGTGCTAAATACTTTGTTGGATTCCTAAATCAATTCATCTTATCTCCCTACCTGGTGCCAAGATTTAGCAGCATGCAAGCTACTCTGCTTTACTTAAAAAGCAATTCTTATTCTACAGTCTTCTGGAAACTATTTCTTGTCATATCCCATCCTAACAAAAGAGAACTGACCCTTCAGCAGTAAATAGTATTGGTTACTGCTGACATTTTACTTAGACTGTAGATATTTTGAGAAGAGAGAATATTTTCCTGTTTTTTTGTTCTACCTTCATTTCATTTCTACATTTTATCCCCAGCATTCTAGAATAGCTTCTGTTGTGGTTATCTTGTTTGCTTTTTTTTCCCTCCAACTATTTTTTCACTTTCTCACTTCCATCTGTTTTGAAAAGCTATGTTTGAGCTTACTAAAATCTTTTCAATTTTGCATTTTCAATTGGAACTGGAAAAAAAAGGGCAATATCAAACACAGCTTTAAAATGGAAATAGAATAAGTCTGGGAGTCACCTCTGATCTCCCATGATGTGTTCCTGTCATTAGCACACACACATTCACATGCAAGTGTGTGTAGATTTGCACAAGCCTACTTTGTCTCTCCGATTCTGAAGACTGTCAAGATTAACAGGTTGGCATACCTCTAGGACTAATGAGCAGATATGTTAAGGCTAAAATCAGCTCTTATATTCACCTGTAATTATATTCTAATATATTACACTACACATGATATTTTGACCACAGATCTTCACACCAATTACTAATAATTATCCTTAAGAGTTAGCACATGGACCAAATTAGACACACCAAGAAGGACAGCAGGCTTTAATTTCACCAGTTCTAAACCAAAGGCAAATCTGGTACTCATTCCCATTTTTGTCCTGAGAAGTAAATCATTGAGTACTTCTTTAATACTGATTTAATTTAGAATTAGAGTTTTCTTTAATGTGATGGTTACACCCTACCTCACAAACCTCATTTTTAACCTTAGCACGTGACATAAATATGAAAACTGCTGACAAATAATTGACTGCTTTATTATAAATAAAGTTATTTTTAAAATGCCTCATAAATCCACATTAAGTTTACTTTACTGATTTCAGAAAAGTTCATTTTATTTTCACAGTGATATTTCATGATCTGAGCACTTAAAAAAAAATCACTTTTCTCAGTTTTAACTGTCATTGAAATATCCTTCATTTCAAAGATATCAAGAAATTATCACTATTCACTTTCAATACAAAGCCTCTTACATTTCAGCTGTCATTTTCAAAAAAATCATACTGAAAATAGTGTTTCTAAGCAGAGTTCAGTTGCAGTGTAATAAGTAATAATTTCATCAATTAGCAGTATTCAGCATCCACTGAGAGTTCTCTCACTATTATTTTATTCATAGAGTCCTTTGTGGAAGTAGCATACTAAAAAGATTCATTTATCCTTCAAGGTTTTTCACAAATGTGTCATACATCTTAGAAAACAATTGGTTATTATTCTCGCTCAATCTAAATAACTATAATAACTTCCAGGTGTAAAACCTCTCTTTATACTTCCAATCTTCTTTACTCACATTATGGGTCTACATTTTTAATAACCTATTCTAACACTTCTACCTATATTCACAAATGAATTATAGAGTTTTGCATGGATGCTAGACATGCCTGGATGGAAGGGTAGTCAGCTTATTGTTAAGAGCAGAATAGACTTGGGTTTCATAGAATGCCCTTGACAATCAAGGCAAACCCAAGCATTTTATAATGAGCAAGATGCTAGTATAAATGCTAACAGTGCAAAGGCTGAACAGGAAAATGTCGTGACTATTAAACTCAACAATAGCTTGCTTTCAGTGCGTATTTTATTTCTCCTTCCCTCTAGATCCCTCTACATATTTATCAGCACTTTTCTCCCCACCCAGAAGCACATCGTCCCTTCTGTCCTTTCATCTCAAGACTGCAAAGGGCTCCCTTCAGAGCACAATGTTATCATCCCTTAATCAACTGACAGGTATGCAATTGGGCAGTGTGAGGTCCTCCCTCAAGGCTGGGCAGACAGCCCTGTGCAGACTGTATAGCACTACCAATCCTGCCTTAGGAAATAGTAGCCTAATTTTCAGTAATGCATCTCCTACACAGCAGCCTGCTTCATTCTCTCCATATAGTTTTGCTGACTAAAAACACGCCTGGCCAGGACAGTTCATTCTAACAGAAGTTTCAATTTAAATAAGGCCTCTCAGAGCACAGTTAAAGTCCCAGCAAAGAAGCAAGGCAAGTGTGCAGTAATATATTAATAAATAAACTAGGGACCATAACCTACCTGAAAATGGCACAGAGTCTAATCTCCATAATAAACATAATCCCAATGCTATTCCATGTATGACTAATACTTGAAAGAACAGTGTCCTTAGGAAGAACATATAAACTAACATCAAACTTTCAGGACAGCTTTCAATTTTTTGGTTTCATTTCTACAGTCTCAAAGTGGTGTGCACAGGTACATCTATTTAAAAAAAACGCACACACCAACAAGACTCGTAAATCAACAGTTTGGCTGTCTGGACACTTCTCGCCTTAATCACGTATATAGTTTTTGAACCTGAAATTAAAATGTCAGAATGCACCATGATTGCCTTTAACTGATGACTACCATCCCATCTAAATGGAAAGATTTAGATTCATCACCTAGATACCTTTTTAATTCGCTTTCAAACAGAGTCACAGGCAAACATGCCTGCTTTCTCCCACTTGCACTGTTGGTGTCAAGTTGAACTGGAAAGGCCAACCACTTCAATGAACTAAAATAAACGTACTTTTAAGGTCAAGTCACTTGTAACACTTCAGGCAGCAAATGTCATACTGAAAATAAAACTGAACCTTGGCTTGAGCGGAGATGAAAGGTTTGGCATTTCAGGGACTTCATTGTGTTTATCACTCTAAATTTACAAATAAAATACAGATATCACCTATATTAGTATTTATCATACAAATAATGCTTTCTGAAACAAAATGTATAAATACTGGCAGCACTATCAAAACCAAAATACTTTTATATGTGGACTCAGTCTAATTTCAAGTGGTGAAGTCTCTGAGAGATCTAAAAGTAATCAAAATTCCATACTGGCTTAGGGAGGCATCTACAATCACGGTAAGAACCCACATGTTTGATAGGAAGTATCAAACAGTATTTTGACAGAGGAAGTGAAATTGCTGAAATCGGTCCACACTGTAAGAAAACAAGAATGTTGAAAAAGTAGGTTATTTCCTTTGTAATTTATGATTTGGATTAAGGAAAAATTCCTCTACATTAAATAGTTCCCAAATGTCCTTGCTTTGGCATTTCCTTCTCACTGCCTCTTCTAGTTTTTATTGTTACTGTTGTTATTTTCTAATCATATTTCAAGAAGCTTGCCCACTTGAATCCTATGTTCTTTGCCATATGCAATAACACAAAAAAAATGGGTATTTTATTATAGTTGTAAGACTTTATGAGCAGAAAAAAAGCAATTTAAAGTTTAACTTAAGATCCAGTCTGAATCACCTGTTATTTCATAAAAGAATACACCTGGCCAATCTAAAGGCAAAATGTTCTTACTTCCAAGAAACATTACTATGAGAAGAAAACCAGAGAATTTGGTTAAATTCTTCCACTTACTTCTTTAGTTGCTTTCTTCCCCCGTCACAGTTTGGCCTGGATATACCTGACTTTTTTTAAAATTTACATTTTGAATTATGGCACTGCATTTGAACTGCATACAGACCAAGAGGACGAAATGCCCCCCAAGATTTATGTAGCCAATCTCTGTTGGCACATTTCACAAACTGATGCTCTGAACATGTAAAGATGCCAGAGATTTATGCTGTGCTGATCTGCAAGAATTCTGCCCTTAGTATAAAATTGACAGCAAATGAAAATGAAAAGACTTTGAAAAACATGCCCACACAAACACCACCCTCTGAGCTTCTGATAAGGCATTTATGGCCAAAGGTTTCCTAATCCCAAATGTTTGATTTCTTTGCCAAATCACATACTTGCTGAAGTCTCATATAAAGGCACAAATCCTGCTCTTCTCAAAGGCGACAGCATAGGGCAGGGAGCAGAGTGTGTAACACTGTACTGATGAAATAAAAAAAGGAATAGAAATCATATGCTAATAAGAGGAGGGAGGTTGCCAGGCAACAAGGGAGGGAGAGAAAGCAGTTTTTGATTTGAACTCTCTGCTATCAAAGGGTTAGCATAGCCAGAACAAACAGGACATATTCAATCCAGCTTGTCTGCAGCCACCAGGAATTTCAGCTTTTCTCAACATTTTATACAGAAGTGTTCCCAACTCAGTTATGGGCGTGTTCCCTGGGTCATTTTACCGACACTAGCAAAAGAGTATAGGATAGGATGAAAAGTGGAATTTTTAAAAGTGTTAATTTTAAAAGCAGCAGCTTGTGTCTTTGGGTAGCACGCATGCTACCATGCATGTATACTGGCTGGTAGGATGGAGAGAACTCGGCAATCTTGGATCCAAGCAAATCCCAGTCCATCAGATAGTCACACCTCTCTGGGCTGCACTGAAAACTGCAAGTTCTGCCCTGCTGCTAAAACTGCACCCCTTGAAATGCATCTCAAATGACTGCCCTGTACCACTGCAGTCATCATAGCTGAGGGGCAAAATCCTGCCTAATGGATCTCAGCTTCCTATATTGACATGTAGTTTTACTTTCTTAAAAGATGTAACACTAAGCAGAGGAAAGAATAAAATTCAAGTTTGGTCTACAACATAAGATCATCATGAAGTCCATTTTTAAAATGGAAAATGAACTAAAAAGGAAAATGAACTTCAGTTCCTTCTCATTTTCAGAGTTGCTAACTGCAGTGACTATTCATAAGTCCCAGCCATAAGAAGAGGTGGGAATAGCAGTTCATATTTGAAAGATCTTCTTACAAAGAGTAAAATGTTAAAAACGTGGAAAAAATTGGACATTGAACTCATAAGTGGCATTGAAACTCAAAGGCTGAAGGAAAACGAAAAAAGTACAAGCCAATTTTTTTTTCCAACATAATTATTTTGAAGGACTTTGTTGAATTTCAGTGCTACAATTTTACAGATTATCAGCAGTGGAGGCAAGACCATACATAACTCCTTGAGCATCAGCAGGATTTGCATATAAAATATGAAAAGATAAAATGTTTTATACAGAAGACTTTCCTTTCTACTTGCCAAATCAAATTTTAACCTGATGAGTAAATCTCATTGTTCAATTCTCTAAGACAGACATGATAATTGTGGTCTATAATCTTCCACGAGGTCTTAGCAATCATGCTATAATTGCTGTTCTACTCAGCTAAGAGTTTACTACAATAAAACCTCTAAAACAATGAAAAGGCTTGAGAAATTCATTAAGCAAAAACAGCTAAACATCAAGTTTTGTTTCCTCACTGATTGCTTGTCAAATGACCCTAGGAAGACACAGGCATCAATCTGGAGCCATCTGATCATCATGACAACCTATGAAGCGATAGCACAAAAACATTCTACATAATGAAGCTTCATTATGACACTTCAAACAATTAACAGGTATCTACAACAGAGATACACTGTAATAATTGTGGCTTTTAAAAATAAGTTTAGCCTAGATCAAAGAAAGCTAGGTTCAGCTATTTATTCACATAAACTTTGCCTGACAATTTTGTGAGCCACAATGACTAGTAGAATTCCATGCTATCTAGCTGGATGTTTCATACATTTTTACAGTATTCTTTATTTTTCAATCCCTGCACTGCTTCCCCCTTTGAGCACACCAAGTCTGGCTCTCAGACATACTTTTTTACCTGCAGTCTTCCACTGTTCTCATCCATTTACACTGGGAGAAGAATAAACGTGACAAGTGAATCTTGCTTACCTTGCATATAGCCCATGCTTTGTAGCACCTGCTAAGTGTCTATCGATACCAGGGAATGAAGATCCATCCGGGCTACTTCAAACAGTATGGAAACTGCATGTTGTACAATAAGGCTTCCTTAAGGCTTAGGAGCACTTCCCAAGTGGCCTTTACATGCAGTATGAAGCACGGCACAAGAGGTTCCATTCCCCTAACTGACCCTGGAACCAGCTGCATTCCTTGAACTGCTCAAATACCTTATAGTACCATTTCACAATCATTAGTGGCCTTCAGACAGAGGCATAGAACTCGTTGCTGAAGGAACTCAAGATTAACCAGTACATGCCTGCTGGGCACTGAGGAACTGCTGGTGCCTCCTGTGTCCTAAGGTCAGCACCCAGTGGGGACAGTCTGGTCCTTAAGAAACATTCCTCTGCACCCTGAAGTTATGTCATTTGCAAAGCTGTTGTTCACAATAGGCAATATCAATTTATTTATACTTATGGATTACATAAGATTAAATAAGAGTACAGTGCATGAGAAGCACAGCAAACATTAGCTTTCTAAAGTAATACCAAATAAAGCTTTTTGGATGAATTTTATAACTTTACAAATAAAAATACATGACTTAAGAGCCATCTATACTTTCTGAAGCTAAATGAAGAGAAAGCCTGACACAGTTACAGTGACAATGTTCACTGTATTACAACTGACACAAATTAACCCTGATAATTCTTAGACATTTCCCAGATTGCAGTTTCAGAACACGGCTCTAGCCCTTCATACATTCCATTTCATTCTCACTTCTAGTATCAGGGCTGGGGTGAAAACAGCTGCAACAGCCTTCCAGGAACCCAGCTTCTGGTCCAGCAGGAAATTACCTGTTCATCAATATCCAACTCCCCTTTAAACCTATGCAACAGATGATTCAGAAGGGAGGTAAGATCTGTTAAATGCAAACATACTCTCTACCTACTGGAAGAACGATAATGCTGTTTCATATTAAGTTATGTTGGGGGATGGGTTTTAATTTACTGTCAATGTTTCAGGTTTGTGACAACAGTGTGTCAAAACATCTCTGCTCTGAGAAGCAGCCCTTACCGAGGAAGGTTGGGAGACCTCCTCTCCTTAGCTGTAGTCTGGATGGCAAAGAGCTGTAAAAGTGTTCACCACCCAAACACCATCGAATGAGATGACTACAGAGATTGCAGAGAAACACTAGAATGCAGTCAGGAAAACACAGCACACAGAGAACAATACTAAATAACGTCATTCAAGATTCTACTCAACACTTCAGTTTTGCCATTCATTAACTTCTAAGTACATAATTTGACAATTGATTCTTTAAAGAATCCTAGAGATGGCAATAGATATAATTACATATGGTTTACATGCAATGACAGTAAAGAATCAGGTTAAAAAAAAAAAAAAACCACAAAACAAAACCAAAAAAACAACAGAAGGTAAAAAAACTAAGACTTGCTTTTCCAAAGCATCATTGGGAACATAGTTTCACATTATAAGTTAGAATGTGAATGCTGCCTTTACAATGTAGATTTCAAAATCCCAGAAATATGTGAAAAAAACTCAAGGCATCACTGTAAAGATTTAGAGAGGCAATAAATAAAAATCCAAGGCAAGTCCTTGTACTATAAATGCAAGGTAGGTACTTTCACATGTAGCTAGTTTTGAACAGGCTTTCTTTCCTTTTGATTAGAGTATGTGCATCCAAGGAATATTAGCAGCACATTTTGACTGTATTCAAAAAAAGGCAGTGTTTGGGGGTTGGCATATTTGAGGGGAGGGGGGGTTGTTGTTTGGTTATTTTGGAGGTTATTTTTGTTGCAGTTGTAGTGTTAAAAATTAAATTGGAGAGGACCGTATATTTAAATCACAACATGCCTAGTCTTTCACAATATGGAAAACAGACTTTTAGAACAATTATCCATGTAATTTCTTCATCTTCTTTAGTTAGGCCCAGAAGCTGAAGATATTGGCTAAGCAAACAAGGGGGACAAGATTCCTCAAGGACAGCTTCCTGGAATTTTTCTTTTATAAAATAACTTGGAGAACTGACTGATTTCAGCTACTTCTAGCACACAGTCTTGGCTACTCTTTAACCAATGACATGCCTTTTTATCCCGCCTTAACTATTTAAATAAAGCATAAAGTAGCACCCGGACTTCAAAGACCATATTTAATATTTTAATTATATGAACTTGAATTTTAGACACTAACTGTTGAGATAAGTTTCATTAAATCGTTTGTTCAGTTTCTATACTGTAGCCAGGAAAGTGACCAAACCATTCAAGTTGTGCTATCAGTGCTCATGTTGGTAGACACCCTCACTCAACAAACAAATTACTGAGAACATTTATCTACAATGGTAGGCTTAGCTAATATGCACTGTCCCTACTTCAAGACAAAGATAAAATACATTTTACTGAAAATACAGTATTTCCCCTCCACCCCCCCACCCCCCCCCAAAAAAAAAGAAGTCCTAGGCAAGGAGGAAAAAAAAGAAAAAAACACCACCACAGAAGGCTGCAATTAGATTATCAGCAATTACTGATATATTCATCTAGGAGACAAATCATACAATGACTAAATTTATTCAAACAGATGGGGAAAGGATAATACATTTGGTTAGAAGTAGACTGCATTGATTTTCTTCATAGTTTAAATGACTGCTGAAAGCAAAAACACAGGAAGATACTGACCAAAGTTTCTAGATGCAACCCTGGAATAAACACTAGTCTCTTTAAAATCCATCAGTCTTCTAAATCATGTAGTACTGCATACTATTACCAACACACAATTCTCTCATAACATTGTTCTTTGAATCCGAGTCCTATATATCTACAAATGCAAAACCATGCAATCCAGGAAATATTTTGCATTAAAAATTTGAAGAAAGTACTCAAAAACCTGTACAACTAAAATCAAACCTCTGTCATAGAAAAATCAATTTCAACACGTGAAGAAAAATCCCTGATTGGCTGCTCTGAAAACAGCGAGCTGGTAAAAGGCATACAGTACTCATTTCATACTACAGTGCCTCCCTAACTGCCAGGAAGACTTCTGTGATAGTCCATTCTTCCTGTCCATTCCATTTCTGGACATTAGTCACAGGTTGAGCAGCAACTCAGCTAGGAAATGGTCTTGATATAAAAACTCAATATGAGAACTGATGATAAAATTCAGTCACAACTGACCTCAGGTGCATTCAAGGTGCTGCTGTGCACATTTGCATATAATGACTGGGTCTCAATGAAAAAAAAAAGCCCACCCTAAACTTTGTATTTTACACTTCAAGGTACACCACAAGAAAAAGCTGCATTAGGCAAGAACAAGACTATTAACTACAAGTTGATTTACTGTCGCTTTTGTTTTACTTGACTCTTCATAAAGAGCTGAAGTTTACAGCCACATGTGAGGTCCTGTGAAGGGTGGGGAATAAGCTACCTCGAAGCCCGGTCATATAAAACAACTGACTCACATCGACAAGAGCTCAGCACGTGTTCCCCGCACTGCCCTCGGTCAGAGCCCACCTCAGCTCCGCCTTGCACCAGGGCCCGGACCTGACGTCCAAGCGCATAGTCAGACCTGTGGCAAGGGCTGTCATGCAAAATCATTAAGTGCCACAGGTGCGGAAAACCACGTGCAGTAAGGGTACTACACCTGCCATCCTGCTCAGCCTTCCAGGCAACTGTTGGAGTCCCAAGAGACCGGGTGCAGTCCACAAGCTCAGTTTGACCCGCGGTGGGACAGGGGAGAACTGAGGTCCCGCACGCCTCCACCGGCTCACAGGCAGCTGGGACACTGAGGCCGAGAACATCGGTCTGGCAGCTTCAGGCCGCCCAGGGCTCATCAGGTCATGGCCCCCGAGCAGCGCAGCCCCGCAGGAACCCTGCCAGATCCGGGATTCTGATGCCACCCGGGAAACGAGGCTCGGCCAGACCCTGCCCTGGACTTCGCCGGGAAGTGACAGGAAGGGCGAGGAGAGGCGAGGCGCCGGGCGCCACCTTCTCACGCCCCCCTCGGCCGGGTGACGGCCGCGCTCACCGGGGCGAGGAGGGATCACGGGGACAGCTGGAGCGCTGTGTCCGGCCGCTGCCGCCGCGAGGTCCGCGGCTGCCCAGGC
>WEIV01026505.1:74049-84440 GCA_013390005.1 Calyptomena viridis
GGCCGTCCCGCCGGGCAAAACCGCCGCGGGGCACGGGGCAGGTGACGGGTGTCCCGGGGGCAGGCGTGCTCCTGGCGCGGCACGTCCCGCGGCGGGCGACAGCGGTCACCGAGGGGACAGAAGCCCTGCACGGAGGGTCACCACACACTGTCTCGCTGGGCCACTCGCCAGAGTCCCTGAGCCTGGGCTCATGTGCACACCCGGCCTCCTGTGCCACCGCCCTTCCCGTTCACCTTCCGTGGAAGGGAAACCGCGCGGAAAGGGCCAATTACTACCCTGGGTGTTTATCTGCTTCATGACAATCCCACAGGAGCAGCCTGCACGCCACAGCTGCAGCCGGCACTGCTGCGCCCAGGGGCGCGGCACCTCTCCTGCCCACCAAGGAGGGGTGGACGCTGCCCAGGGTTACACATACACCCTTACCGGCATTGCTATACTGGGCTGTCCTTGAACCTTCACCCTTCTCCCCGCAGGGACAGCGAGCCTTCTCACGTGGTCAGGAGATGCCCGTCGTAGAAGCCATCCTGTCGCAGGCAGTGCAACGCAGGCGAGGTCACTGCCTTTGTGAGCTCAAGTGTCTTTCCTTCCAAACATTGCCATTGTTTAACACCAGAAACACAGTATTTATATTATCACTGAAATAAACATTCCCACTGCAACAGGCATACAAAGAAGTTCTACCTTCCCTGATACCTTAAAAAAAAAAAAAAAAGAAAAAAACCAGCAACAGGCAGTATTCTCCACTTTGGGAGAAAAACACGAACACAAAACCAAAAAACCAGCCAACAAACGAAAACATACCAAACAAACCAAACACTAACACCAATTTCTAGACAGTAATTTCAAGTAGCCATACCTATGATTCCCCAAAATACAATAGCTTTTATCACCATTTCACAAGAATAGATGAGTTGAAGATTACTGTTCGATTTTCCAATATGCATGCCAAGCAACTTTTTGGGTGCTTTCTCAAAACATACTCCAGACCTGCTCTTTGACATGCTCTTTATAGTAATCATCCAGTTAGTTTTCATTCTCCCTTCTTTATTACAACATTAAAAAGGATTAAAAAAAAAAAGGCTTCCCACTCCTATTTGCTTTACAAAAAGCCTAGGAAAGTGTAAGTAGCTTCTGGACACTGATGATTCTTTGAGTGCAGTAGAGAATTGCCCTGCCTTTTCATTTCACAGCTCCAGAGAGAATACCTCTCACAGAATAGCATGGAAATTTTTCTTTACCTTGTAATTACTTTATTTCTTTCTATCTCTGTAAATGAGCACTTTTGAGATGACCAGTGGAGGTTTTTTTTTACCCTCATAAGATGTGGAGAAATAAGGTTGTGATCTTTTGTGCCTTAAGTGAGAGCTGTGTTTTCTCAAGTCTCTGCTTCGGCACTATTGCATAACAATTCGTGCTGATTACAATCATCCATGCAAAGCAGTTAAAGTGTTGCAGGAAAATCAGAAGCAGGATCTCCTGCGTTGCTAGTACTTATCTCTAACAAATCCAAGAGTCTTTGCTTCATTTCACTAATATTGACACTGCTGAGCAGCTCAATGGTCTCTGATGCTGGCTGGGGAGTTTTCTAGTTGTGTTTGTTCCTGACCTACAGCACTATATTGACTATGCAAGTGCATTTGGCGCAAGTCATTTTCACAAGGAATATTTCCATGTATGTGAAAGAATAATCTGCTTTGTGTCCAACCACTTACAGTTTGCCTCCATTTGTTCTAAAGGAGTACTTACATTAGAAAAGACTATCAGTAGGCACTGAACTCTCCATTACACACATCTTCTGCAAGATATAAATCCTTAGTTGCCCCCATGTAATGTGGCAAGTCAAATGAACCTAACACCTGTAGGATTTTTGATCTGTGACACAGTAAACAGTAACACCATTTAGATTTCATAGAAGTAGTTTTCCCTAAAAGTGAGGCAATACTTATTCTGCCAATAAATACAGTTCAGAGAAAGGGATTCAGAGACCTAACTATACCTTGCCTTAACTCATGGCTCCTCTTATTTCCATACATTTCTCCTGAGGATCAACTTACTGCTTTTAAACCACAGCAGTTAGCCAGTCCATGTCAGCCTGCTGCTGTTTGCCAGCTTTCCTCAGCAGTTCAGGAGGGCTGGCCTTCCATAGATCACCCACCTGAACTCTGGATTCTCAGCTGTGGCAGAGTGCTTTTATCAACACTGAGTAAGTTTACAGCTGAACCTTGTTTCAGGAAATAAATGGACACAGAGAGGGAAATGTACAACATTCATCAGAATACAAATACTTCCTCCTTTTTAAAGTAAAAGTTATAAAAAATTTTAGTAAGTGAAATGTTACACAGCGTAGATGTGGTTTGGGCTTTTTTCATGAGAAATGCTAAGCCTCTGATGTTAATTTTTTCCTCCCCCAAGCACGATTTTGAAAGCAGCAGAAACAGAGCAGTGATGCTAAAGACCTAACTTCCACTTCTGACAAGAAATGCTGTTTAGGCTTGGTTGAGTTATAGACTTTTGAAAACTGACATTAACCTTTTGTTCCTTGTGCTCTTCAGGTAAAATTTGCTCACATGCCAAAGAAATAATTGCATGTGAACTTTCTCAGAAAAGCTTCAGGCCCTCATTGCTATCAAAGCAGCAACAACCTTGTGCTGGGAATGGCTGCCTTACTGAGAGGGTGAAGGAAGACAGAGCAGCAGTGAGAAAAGCCATATCCTTTAATTTCAAATGGTTCCAGGAACACAACCCACAATCTAAACCAAAAGATTCCTCCTCCAGCCATTGCAATAGTTAATCTGCAAGTTTAGAGGGTAAACTGTAAACTCAAATTTCAGCATTCAAATTCGGGCAGTGATGTATTGGGGAGCCTAGAAGTTTCAGTGTACTGATATATGGCAGAAGTAGCTCCCCTCTTTTTCACCAAAACTGCCTCTGATTGACATCAATTCAAATACTAGAAACACAGACATTCCAGGCCTTAGTTTGCTGTATAGTTGTACCTTGAACCTAATGGGTGTTCTTTAATCCCATGCTTTTTTTCTTCCAGGACCAGGTTCCTCATTCATTGCATATGACAAAGAGTGGTGGTTACAGTTTCACAGCTAGCATCTCTCAACATCTGAATGCCTGATTTAGCAATTAGATTACTTATAACACTTAAGCAAGTTTATCTGTCAAATTCACAGGATTCAGAAAAGCTTGAAGCGAATCTAAGTTGCTCTTTTACTCTCTTTGAGCACCTCACTATGACAGTGCAGAGATTGGCATTTCAGTTATTTGCTGCTTTGGCCCTCTCAGTTTGGCTTAGCCAAGTTCAGCATTGAAAAGGTGATACATCCAGTATGCAGAGGGTCCAAGAGAAATGCGATTAGCAAGACAATGCCATGAAGATGGCAACCAGCTTCCAAAGGCTCCCAGCAGCTTCTCAGATTTATTTTTATTTCTTCCCTTATGCTAGGAATCGTAGCAGCAGCAGCAGTAACTTTCACAGCACAAGGCAAATCACTATTAAAGTTGAAAGAAGTAGTGCTGCTGAATCTAGTGCCAGGTTCATCAACTCTGAAGACGTCTGCATTGCATGTCTGCACTGTACTGGTGTCAAGGAGGAAACCAGTCTATACATATGAAAAAGTTGAAGTATGAGAGGAAGAGGGTTTACTGTACTGTTTCTGAAAGGTCCATAAGTGAAAAGCCATAGAGCAACTATGCCATCCTTTGTCCTCACTCATCCTAATCCAATACAGGGGAATTGGATTTCAAGACTTAATTTGGGGAGGCTTGCTCTGACTGCCTCTCTCAAATAGCAGCATTGATGTTGCAGTATGTAATTGCAACTTTGTCCATTTCTTTAGCAATTTAAGGAAAATGCTCAACTTAAAACATTCACAGTAGTGAAGAAATGCACTGCCTTTCTAATCTGCTTGTTTGCAAATGGATTTACTCTTCAATGCTCAGTGTTCTTCAGAGAGTAGCTACACAGGATAACCCATGGTATGCCACACTGTAGGAGTATCAATGCTCTTTAAGTGCAAGATACACATAATTATAAATTCTGTTGGGAAGAAGCTCTGACCATTAGTCAGACATAGCCTTTGGGCATGGAATTGTAAAGCACAAGTAGATGAATAAGTAACATAAAATGGCCACCATGTGAGCTTTGATAAGCACCCGAATGCATTTAAAACTAAAAATGAGCTGTTCTTTAGAGAGTCCACTAATTTATTCCAGCCATCTGTATCAGTGTAAACAAAAGCTTGTCTCCTAGAGTGCTTAATAATTTTTAATATCTAGCAGAGACCACAAGCTTCAACATGATCATCTTGGGGGAAAAAAATTAAGCAAAATGAACCCACATATTTTCACACCACAAACATCTTTTGCTAACCACTATCATGCAATTCAAAGAAATATTAAAAAGTAAAACTTGTTCCTGGCATGACATAATGTTTTCCTATTTAAATTCCACCAAATGTTTCATTAGGATATTTTAAGGGATGGAAAAATCTGGCTATTTTTCTCCCCTCCAGTCTCCAGTGATGACATCTGTAGACAAATCCTATATTTATTACTAAGCTTGAGAACTGCTAAATTGATGTCCTGGGTTTGCACTGCTCTGAGAATCTTTTCTCTCTATGTGCCTCAATTTACTTTCAGGTTCTTAATCTGCTTCTCATGTTGCTGGACCTGAGCTAAGTGAATAGACAAAAAGTCTGAGCTTTTAGAAGCTAAGAAGTGTACACATTTAGCATGAGTGGATACAAGCAGCTATAGATCTCAGACTAAGATGGGATTTTGGAGCATTGAACATGAGGGAGAGAAGGTTGAAAGTATAGGACAAGTATGTTGGACTTAATTTTAGAGATACTGAGCAGCCACTCAGTTACATTAGACCAATTATCGTTTCTGGACAAAACCCAAAGATTTGAAAATTTGAAATCCCTTAGTTGCCTCTGAGATCTCATAGTTGCAGTGGAAGGATTGTCACATTCACATTTCGGCCCTGGGTGTTAGAAGCAAAAGGGTGCTGCTTTCTAGACATACCCACCTCTGGGGTGAGAAGAGTGAAAAATAAGTTCTGTTTTGAAGGATCAGGCCATTTGCACTAAGGCCCAGTACACTGCATTATTTGCATCTTTTATGCTCAGCGTAAAAGCAAGTTTCTGACAAAGGCAAGGTTTGTCTTTGAATGAGACCTGGCTTGGAGCCATTTCATTGTGCAGCAGAGAAGTAGAACAAAATGATACTGAGCTCACCAGAGAGCCATCCTGTAGATGTCAACTGGGTGGTGTCTGTGCAAACCCACCTTCCAGTCCTCCCTTCCCTGGGCAGAAAAGGCTTCCAATTCTCCAAGAAATCAAACTGCCAACCTATTAGGTTTACTACATACCTAATTTCTGGCAACAGCAAGTATTTATCCGTTCAGGTAAATATTAGAGATGGGAAGTTACTGCTTAGCTTATGATCATGCAAAATTAACTACTTCTGTGCTTGCAGTTTCAAAGGGAAGCATGCAGCGAGATCAGAGGAAGATCAGCCTCCAAAATAGACACCACTGATATATCACTGAACTACTGACATGAATTCATTCTTCCAACCACAGCATCATCAGGAGATTTATTTGTTTATTTTCAAGAATTCTGTAGTTTTGTGACTTTCCAGAGATACTGACAAGGTACAAACCAGCCCCTTAAATGATTTACAAAATACTACTAATTTTTAACTATTGATCTCTATAGTTGCAGCATAACTCATTTTAACTTTGATAGCTTTTCAAATGCATCTTAAAACATTTGGCAAATAAAATGGCTACTGTTTGCCTTTTTAATTTATTATTTTTAAAAGAAAAACTGCCACCATGTTAACACTCTTGAAACAAACTGTGTTTGGACTGTTCTAAATGTAATAGTTCAAAAAGGAACAAACAGGTTTTATGTTTTTCCAAGAGAAATACAGTAACTAATGGTAACTCAATGTCCTTATAAGCAATTGCAATTAGTCCTTTGTCTCTGCAATATATCCCTTCCTCTTATGGCTGAAATCCCAGCCCAATGGGATTGGTAATGCCCAATGACCAATGCAGCAGTTCTGGGCTAGGTTAGTACCTTTTTAATACATCTAACTATGTCCAGTGATCAAACAGAAAAACAAAAAATCTGACAGTCATTGCAGAATCTATTATTAAAATACTAATGAGAGCACTACAAAAGAAAAACCATAGCAACTGATAGGAACTATGTGCTAGTCTCATCACGAGTGTGGTTGATAGGCAGGTTTACCAGAGAAATCTTAGTTTTAACAGGAAAAGCAACACATGGATAGAGAGTTACCTTGTCTGATTTTGTAATGTGAACAATTTTCTTCTCCCTAGCATACATATAATGCATGACATTCGCAGAGGTCTGTCTACGTGCTTGCTTAGAGATGACAATTTACATTAGTTGTTTAGCTGTGTAAAAGCTTACAGGAGTTTTATATTCATAGACATCTTCTCATTTAGTTATTAGAATACACAAAAATTAATATTTTCTTTTTCCATGGGAGCTTAAATACATACTGGATTCCCATTAAAACAGCAAATCTTCCCTCCCTCCACCAGTGCTCCATGTAAACACTAACAGGAGTCTGCACATTTTTAACCCTACTCTTCACATGCCTGCAAGTTGCTTCCTACAGAGTGTTCCATTTACATGCAAATGATTCCTGTACACTGGCCTATAACTTCAGCAGTCGTGGCTGTACACACAGTGAAATGTATTGCTCCTATTGCAAGATTTAAATACAGTTAACAGACTATATGTTGAAAATAATTTTCTAATAGAGACTACTCTCTTATCTAGGTCTTTACAGTGCTCAGTGTAACAAACCCCAACCATAACTTGAATTTTGTAATAGTATTCAACAACCATCAACATTGACAAACACAGGTCATTAACCTGAATGCTTTGTTTAAGCCAAGAAATGAAATAGTGTTGAAGAACTGTTCCAAAGTGCTTTACATTGCATATTGTTCTAAAGTAATGTAGTGCTTGGGCTGGAAATTAAGTAGAAACCCCCAAAGCACTAACCAGCACATCTTTTGCTCTGTATGTTCCAGCAAATAGGGGAANTGAAGTAGGCTAACGTTACAATTGGCAACAGTTATTGCCTTCTTGGCAAGGTCAAAATGAATAGGAGAAATTAATTCCTACCCAAGGTCCCTGCAAACGTGGGCAAGACGTTAATTCACTGCCATCCTAGCCTAAGGTACCAATTGTCAATAAGACAAACAGTCTGCATCATCATTTTCTCTCTAATTTAATAAAGGTCATATTAGATCACTACATCAAATCAAGCAGAGTCAATTTGATAAAANGGGGAAAAAGAACAGAAACTTAACCATGGGACCGTTCAAGAAAAACTCTTCTTCTGCTGCTTTGCTATATAGATGACTTCTACCCAGGACCTATACACTAAGTAGAAGAAAGGAAATTTCCCAGATGTAGCTGTAGCCCCCAACTGTTGGAATGAGATGATGGATAAAGAGTATCCACAGTCTCAGTTATTGACTGGAAAACTGATGTTCGGATAATATAAATTACTTGTAGTAACATTCCTATGTCCTTGCTAAACTGCTAGGCTGATGGCAAACTAGTCATCTGTCTTGGATTGTTTAGAGCAAATTCCTGAANCGGGGTTTTTTTTACTATATATGGCATATAAGTCTCACACAACAAAACAACTTTCACTGAAACTGAAGTGTATGTCTGACAGAAAAATGTACTATATTATGCTGAGTGCCATTTATCTCATGCAAGTTTAGATCTTAGCAAAATTTTAAAAAATACATTAATGATGATGTTGTGGAACTGCCCACTTCTAAACAAGTAGAGTAAGAGGTTTGGTGTTCCTTTGGTGTTGTGTTTTGGTTTTTTTTCCTTCTGGTTGCTTGGGTTTGTTAGGGTTTTGTTTAAGATTATGCCCAGTAGAGCTTCTTACCCAAATTCAGGCCAATTATCACTTTAATTGCAGTATGTACATATCCAAGATTTTACTCTAACTGCATAATAATCTATTGCTATGGCAACTTTTGGCTATGCTGCATTCCACCTTCCTGTAGAATGCCTAAGTTAAGTGGACTACAGGCACAGCAGCCAGCTTGGAAAGTGTGATCTCCACCTGTCTGGGCCTCATGAAGGAAGAGAGGATCACAGATATAGTTCTTTTAGCCCACACAGCAAATTCCTGCTTCAAGCATTCCAAAAACTTGAAGGACCCCTCTCACATGCCTCATAACACCTATATCAATAGCTTCTATAGCCAAAACACTTTTTTAAAGGTTGTCAAGTACCGACAATGAGATCATGTACATATACATCCTTGTAATTTCATATTGCAGAGAGAACCTATATCACAGTCACTGGGTATTTGTTTTAAGCCTGAAAGGAACAGAATAACATAGGATTTAAAAGGCCTTTTTATTTTTTATTCTGTTTCTCAAATCACAGAAGAAATTAATCATAATCCTATAAACAAAGGTATTGTAAATATCAAAGTCAATGGAGCAATGACAATTAAGACTAAGGAGCTCACGCACACACATGCACGGAGCAAGACCTGCAGTGGAACCATGTTGTAACAGACTGGCTGGCCCATCTGTTTGTTACATTTGTTTGCTACTCTCCCAACATACACTTAAAATGTCAGCTCTGGGTTTGGGTTACATGCTTTGCAAGCACACACCAGCCATTTAAAGCCAAGCTCCCCCTATATTCAGTAAAGCCAGAGTAACACAATTTTCCTTGGTTCCAATTTTGCACTGCTTGAGTAATGCAACACTGAGCAAAGTACTACTTACTCCAGATGTAGTTGTGATTTTGTGGGGGACAAGTCTTGGCATCAGCAGGATAAACTTGAAAGGATGCAGACTAGCAGAGAATGACATGCCTGGCTTTATTTCTTCCAATAAGACTTTTTTTTTTCATTTTAAGTCTGTTCCTCCATCTCGCACTACTTGTACAGAATAGAATGAAGAGAGGTAGACTAGAAACATTTATGACTAAGTGTAACCTCCAAGTGGTTTGGAATAGGAAGAACATACTTGGAATAACAAGTGCTGCAAGTTCTATATAGACCTGTGAATTTTGGCAAGCTGTATTGTAGGTTTTTTTTGTTTTGAGGTTGAAATAAAGCACTCAACAAAACCAAAAATGCATAGAATCCCTTTAGTCAGAGGAAAACAGAGTTTGCAATTTGAAATTGCTACAATTTAAAAATCCTAATCCTAAATTGTGTATTAAAAATGTTAATTTCAAAATCACATTATTTTTGTTATCTATCAACTATAAGATGTTGTATTTTACCACAGAATGAACTAGTTCAAGATTTGAAAATCTTTATACCAATGAATTTGTAATTTCCTTATGCCCACATCTGAAGGGATTTTTTTTCCAAGGCATATCTAATACTGCAGAAAGTCTGTCTAGGTGTTTGATGATAATTAGCTAGAAAATTAACCTGCTAGAAATATTATTCATCAAACCACCATTGAGTCCTAGGAAGATTACAAATCTCTGTTGTAAAGTGTCTCAGAGGCAAGCTACTTGGTTGCATCAAGTTTAAATCACATGAAATATTGATTAAAGTCTTTCTCAATTAACTATTGCCAAATTAAAAGGCAAACCAGACCATTCATGTGCCTGTTATTTTAAGGGAACATTTAGATGCAGATTCTCAAATATGTTAGGGCTCAGTTTTACTACTCCACAGCAGCCTACAGGCTGCCAACTAAGCTAATGGTTGCTATTCTAGCATACTGGAGTAAAGAAAAATACTCAAAATATGAGTCTATTTGAGTCAAATTTTAGTATGTAGCACCTTGATTCCTACTAAAGTAAATGGGCTTCCAAAATTGCTACAATACAGATACCGCTTCTGTTATCAATATACCCACCACAGTAGTTTGGGGTGTTTTCAGTCATAACTTTTTGAAGTGCCACAAGCATATCCCTGGAGCTGCACATCCTTCTTGGGTCTAAGCTTTTGTCTTTAATGCTCTTTTCTTCTTGTTTTGTTATCCCCTCTCCTTCTCTCCATTCTACAGCTGTTTTTCATCCTCTTTTCTCACTTGCCCATGTTCCATGTGGAACTTCAGCTTTTAATTCTGTCACAGCATCAGGAGTCTTTTTTCTTATTCCTCTGTGATGGACAGCTTACATTTGACTGTAAAGTCAATCTAGTTTTGTTGGCTTTTCAAGCAGAGTATGGCTACTTTTGCAGGATTTATTTTAGTAAATAATGGGTCCACAGGACACAAAACAGACTTTTAAACCAAGGAGATCTTAAGATGTTGAGGAGAACAATCACCTTCTGTCTAATTGATCCTGGGTTTTAGGGGATGGACTACATCTGCTATAAGT
>WEIV01026505.1:84537-130531 GCA_013390005.1 Calyptomena viridis
AAAAAAAGAAAAAACTCATTCCCACACATCCTCTTGATAAAGATGCTTTGGATGTAATGAAATTAATCAAACAGCAATGCAAGATGCACACTGGTCCTTTCCATTCACTTGATCTCAGGTGGTTTCACATTTTTCAGGTAAACATGGAAAAAAAGAAAGACGCTAGTATTGGGAAACATTTTTTCTTTCCCCACTTATTTGGATGAGCATTAAGAAATATTTATTCCACATTAAGTCACTTTAGTCTACATTACATTTCACCTCACATTAGCTCGAGTGCTACATCAGGGCGTAAAGTTAACATAGTGCAATATGCAATGAAATTCTTTTGCTCCATAGGGAACTACAATAATACGTGCTAAACTGTTGCTAAAAGCATAGGAATTTGAGCATCTGTAGGACTTTCTTCCTTGTGATTAGCATGCCTTGGCATGTTTCTTATTATTACATGTTCAAAAAAGACTGAACTAATCTTTTCTTTAGTAAGAGAGGATAATGAGGAAAGCTAAAGTGATTAGGATGTAAAGATAAGCACCCAGCAATTCAGCAGTTGAAAGTCTGCCTGTCTCTGACAAAACCAGTCCAAATCAATTAAAATTCAGAATTTCACCCAATATTAGCAAGCAGAACCAAAAATAAAGCCAAAACACAGACTCAAAGGGACTTTCAGATACAAATAGTAATCTCTGTTAGTTAAAAAAGAGAAAAACTCCGACAGCAGGAATAGGCATAAAAGGATAATGTTTGCTACAAAGAGACCAGGTAACATCTTTTTAGATCCTTCACTCTAAATACTAGTGAAGTGAGAGGAGGATCTTTTTTTTTCTATAACCTCTGTGTTACATACGGCATAGAAAAACCACTACCACACTTTAATCAAAGGTACCAGAAAAGTTGAAAAAAGTGAAATCCCAAATTCTTTAGATAGTTGCAAAACATACTTCTGGAATTAAGTTCTCTAAACCAGTAAGATTTCAGCAAAAACTAAAGAATTTATTAGAGATCCTCTCTTCATGTTGAAAAAAGCCTTTCCTCCAACAAGGAGCTATTCTTCCTCATCTTGAGCTCTATAAGACTTTCACTGCTGTTAGGCACTAATTGATTTCATTGAGGGCAGGTGATTTAAATCAGCAAATTTAGCTCCAATTCATGACTATCACAGACAGCAACTGTTATTTTATATCTGTTCTAGCCTTCTTCTCCAGGGGAGCACAGTAGATAACATGATGGAAAAGGGAGCTTCAGCTTTGTTTGTTTGGTTGGTTTTTGTTTGGGGGGGGTTTTTTGTAATTTGATAATTATACAGGAGGGTAAGACCCTCTGTGCTTTCCCCTTATAGTTTGCCCATTGATCAAAGAGACTTTGTTTGGAAGCTTGCAGGCAATGTAGAGCTTGCATGCAATGAACATCCAACACAGCAGCTGCATATTCCTGACTCATTACCTCTAAAGCAAGTGTAAGCAGCATTAGGATAGACACGTGTGACGTATGAGCCAGCTGAACACTGAACAGCTGGGGTTTATGTGTTATTCCCAAACTCTATCTCCAAAACCCAGTGGGATAATGTGGATGACAGTGTTCCTCTCTGGCTGTATGAAGAGGTAGCACCCATCGACTCCTCCTGTATCTTCTTGTGATCTTCATACTTGTCGTTTTTTGAACTACATGATGTGATGGGACACATCATAATCTACTTCCCTTTTTATGTCCATGTTTCATCTCTATAAACAACATCTGAGACTTTCTGTTTGCCATCTTTGTAATATAATAGATAAGACTTGAATTTGAAACATTTTAAGAACAGCAAAAAGAGTATTTTATTTCACAGAATCATAAGATCAATTATTTTATCAACTGCTTAGTGTAATCTCGTAGATTTGGCCATAATTGTGTTGTATAACCTGTACATGATGATATCAGAAACACGCATGTTTTTACTCTAGCTTGTCTCATTGTGTAATAAAAACATCACTCAAAATTCCATATGTAGACTGGGCAGACAGTGCTTATAAATGCTGTTCTTAGAGAGAAGTTTCATGTGGTACTTTATATGCAATTGTCTTCAAGTCAATGGGATTTCAGAACCACTTTGACTTGCCTTCCATCTACCTGTCCTCCAAAGGATTGCCATGTGGTGGGTAATTGACAAGGTATCAATAAATAATTATGAATGTCCCTTTATGCCAGCATTTTTCTTGTATTTTATTTTTTCATTTAAAGAATATTACAGATACATTGTCAAGGAATGGCACAGTTCACCTGGTATTTTTGGCATAAACAGAAAATGTGAATTAGGACTTTCTAGTAAAACAGATTTCTTGAGCAGACTAATGGATTATCATTGGGTATTTTCCTGTGAGAGTAGAGACTAAAATTCTGATTAGACGTGGATATTGTCTTTTCCAATATATTTCTATCAGTGCACTGACTTGGCAACCATTTAGACCCAAAGGTCAGGGCGTTGATAAGTCCCATTGATTTCAAAGTTGAATGTCTGCTCAAGATTAAACACAAAGAGGAATGCTTTCCTAAACCAATTTATTTAAGTCTGTATGTAAGTGCTCTGTTGAATAAGGATCTAAAGTCAACAACAAATCAGGAAAGATAATGAGTTTGGGCCAAATATGTATATGAATAGACAAAGCATACAATGAGACAAGGAACATAATTGTTACTTGAATTTGAACCAAGATCCTTTCTATAAGCTAACCAGATCTTTAACTTTTATTTCTTTTGAAGCTCTTAGCTTAAATCTAAATGGTGAGATAGGTTACACCTATCTGTACACACTGGGGTGGCCCTTTCTTGTCTTCTCCTCTGCATCTGAATCTACTTCCCAGAGAATTCACAATATTAGCAGGAGAGACAGGGTCTGCTGGAGTTTATCTTGCTAGGATGGGACAGATATACCCAAACTCCAGAACTGGAAAGGGCTCTGGACCCACAAGCTCAGGTTTGAAATCTTTTGTTTTCTTCAGTGTCTTCAAACAGAAGTTTATTTTGAGTTTCTCTATAAAGCAAGTAGAAAGTCATCCTAACAGACAGAAGATTATGAATCTGGCAGAGCATAATGTAGATCAAAATGGTTTTAATCATTACTCCCTGTTTTAATTACTACTTGACACATTATCTCTATTGTCCTTCTACAAGTCTGTCTTTTGAATGAAATATTAAAGGCGAGTTACAGCTGAAAATAAATGCAGTCTAGAAAGAAAATGGCTTTGAACTATTTGAAATGATTTATTGTCCACATTTGTTTATGAATATTTATTTGCCGTAGTGAAAGCAATTCAATAAAGAGAAAACATGAGGACCAGTTAACTGAACATTTGCATACTCTAACAGTTAAAAAAGGGGAAAGAAAAATAATATGATGCATTAGAATGATGTTAATATTTTGGTTCTCCTGTTTCCTTGAGTTAATTCATTAATACGCAAGGAGATATATAAATAGCATACAAATAAGTGTCCCTAACCTTTATATATTCCCATTCAGAAGGAAATAAATATATTTGTAAGGGATTTTCAAGGCCAGGATGGAGTTTTGTTTCCACACTACTTCAGGTACCCGGCTATGAAAGCTTGTTTTTTGCAACGATCATATGTAATCTAAGTCCTCATCTTGTCAGGACCAGAGATCACTCATTCCTTGACACTCCTCAGAGTAGCAGCAGGTGTACCTGGCTATCAAATGGAGACATGAGCACACTAATTATTTTGCTGTGTAAAACGTTTAGTGTTTAAACATGGCTACATGCATCAAAACCAAGACCACACACACAGCAGTGATGCTCCTTTCCTTCAATCCTCAGTGGAGGAACAGAGTTTTTCATGGTATGCACTCTCATTTTCCCCTACTTGAATTAATTTTATTGTCCAAAAAACACTATGCATTAGACTTGGAATGAACTTTGTTCCTCAGAGTTCTTAGTGGTATTCTGATACCCAGTCACAGATGGGGCCTTGACAGATTTTGTACTGATTTTCATGATTCCTTTTTTCTTCATTTTTTTTATTAAGCAAGATTGCTGCTGCTTCAGAATTCAAATGCAAATGGAGAGGTTCACTGGCACTGTTTCACAAGGAAGCTCAGTTGGCTGGTTTTTATGACGGGTTTTTCATAAACTGAATAGTATATCACACACAGTATTTGGAAAAGGATAATCTTAGTATACAATAGTTCTAGAGAAGGATGGTTACAGTAGCAAAATGAAGACTTTGGACAAACACATAAATTCTCTATGGATCAACGTTCATTTCTTTTGAGCAAGAATGATAACGATAATATTTATTCATAGTAATAATTATCATTATTATCTACCTGAAAGCCAGCTGTGAGGCTAATTCATTAATATTTTCAAATTACTTCACAATCCACAACTAGAGTTTGACCTGAGAGTACTAAATATAATAATTTGCTCTGTATGCCTATTTTATTTTTTTTTTGGAGAAAAACACACTGAATATGTTGCGCTCTTTACATCTGTCTACATAACATTCTAAAATTCCAGCTGTTGAGCTTTTCTAGAAGTTAATAAAAGGCTAACTTGACATTATTGTATTTTTTCTTATTTCTTCCTCTTCTGTCTTAGCATTTTACCATCGCATAGATATCATGATATAATCATCATCTGAGATCTTGTTATTGCTTGTACAAATACATCAGTTGAGACTTACACTTGCTGTTATCTCCTTGCCTGAATTTGGAGTTGACAACGTAACCAAACATTGGCTCTCTGAAGCCAAAGCTCTCTTGATGTACCACTTTAAATGTATTGTGTGTAATCAGGGGGTTTCTTTAAGTTACACATAATCACACATAGTTAAATGCTACCCCATATTACATGCCTGATGATATTTGTAGGTATCTCAAATGTTTTTTTTCTTCTGGCAGTTTACCAAGTCCTCCTTTTATTGGTGAATGTGTATCAGTTACTCGCAATTGAAGATATCCAGATCCATTTCCTCTGGTTGTTATCTGTTGGATACCTAGACTCTAATGGCTAAAATCTGCATCTACCAACATAAAAGCCACAGGATATGACACTGGTATCTTGTGGTTCCAATCAGCCTCCTGGTATTATAGTAATACTTCTATTTAACTGTGTTTCTACTGAGTACAGTGTGCTCCAGCCACGCTGGCTGTTTTACATGGCATCTGCATTGTATATTGTGATAATTGAAAACTCAATACAGCCCAGAGGCAGTAGCACAACAGGACAGGAGTGGGCTGGGGCATAACTCAGAAGAATAAGGCAGGCAGGCATCAGCAAGCAGGGCAGAACCAGCCGCAACACATCTCCACCAGCAGTCGAGCTGGGTCAGGCATCCGGCAGCTGGGAGTCCTGTGGCTCATGGCAGCTCTGGGAGCAGCAAACACCCAGTGCAGTGCCTGGGGGAAGCAGGGCTCCGGATGTCCCTCCATCTGCCATCGTGGGGCTGACATCTGGGAGCACACACCGTAGGCAGAGTCCGAGTCTCACCTGGAAAATTATATGGACAGATCAAAACCAGATTCATGGCCATGCACTTCACTGACAGCTCCTGTCTTGTACACGTCTAGCCAGCCCTTTGCAGTGTGGTTCCTGTTCCTGAAATGTCGTGTAAGCATTAGCAGAGAATAGGCCAGATATTTTTCTAGTGTTTCAGAAGTGTAACACATATCAGTAAATGTCACATGCATTCCTGCGTGAATGCTCATCATTGGAACTAAAACAAATTACTTAAATGAAATGACTGGAGTAGAGCACAGCATTTCTTCCTATTAGTGTATGTAGAAAGAAAAAAAGCCCGGAATGTAAAAAGAAGACAAGAAGAAATAATGAAAAAACAAGCTGTGGAGAAATATTTCTTGTCTGTCCTCTTGGCTCTATCTTTGAAGATTTAGTCAAACAACCTCAGCCAAAACTATTGAGCAAGAGTTTTGTGGGTCTGAATGATCGAAGGTCCAGCTGTCTCAAGGGGCAGCCTCGCAGGCAAGAGATTTTCCAAAATACAAGTAGACCTCTGCAGTGGGAGTCAAGCTTTTCATGTGAGCAGCACACCCAAGCTGTTGGGAGGGTTTGAAGGAGTTAGATGTGGCCCTACCTTGTAGCAGCACCCCCAGAAGTAGCTGATGTTAGATTGTCCCCACACACTGAAGATCTACAGCATTCCATGAGTCATTTGCATGGCGAGGAAGGAAGGAAGATGGGCTAGTCCATGAAACTTAGGCTGTATGGCTGTAACATTGAGATAGGTTGAAACATTCCACCCATTGGGGCTCTCCCTTAAAAGTATGTTTGTGTAACAGATTAAACCACCCAGTATGTTTTTATAAAACCACACAGTATGTCTTTATAAACAGATTTAAAACCATGCAGAGGAGAGGTCACATCAGTTCCTGCCCTCCCTGTAGCTCTGGCCTTGCTCTCCACTCTGCCTAAATTTGGCAATTTGGCTCCCCAGCGCTCTGCTCAAAGCCAAGGAAAGCCCCTGCCGAGACCCCACAAGACACCCCACACCATGCCACAGGGCTTCATCCCACTTCAGGCTCTCTACCACCTCTTATCACCAAACTCTTCTCCCCAAATGCCAGTGCCTCTGAGGCACAGATCCAGTGGGTAGGAGTAAGAATCTGGGCATTTGTTCATGTTTTTATTTTCAAACTTTCTGCTTGAAGTGCACCTTTTTAAGGCTCTGTTAAGTGCTCTGCATTAGGGGTGTAATCGTGTATATTTCCTGCTCATGGCATAGTATTAATTAACAATTATTTCCAAAGTTCTTTAAAAATCTCAGGCAGTGGCATCTATTACTTTCCTCTGACTCTTCTCTTACCTTTTTCTTCTTCTATTTAGTATAAGGAGTCATCAGTGGTGAACTGATTATAGGAAACTAATTTACATCATCAGTTCAGTAGTGGGACATACTTCTTAAATCATCTAAGATAAATTGTTTTAATTAAGCAAATGTCCTACTCAATTCACTGTGGACAATCCCATCATAATGGATATTACTTCTGCACGCTAAATCTTAATCTTCATCAATATTGAATGCACAATGCAAAACCATTATAAAAAAAGTGTAGGCTTACTGTAATATTGCTATTTTAAAGCTGCCAGCTTTTATATTCATTAATATGATGACAACACACCCCTGGCTAGCAAATCTTACTATAAATCAGAATTTTTATCAGATATGTATATGAGATCAAATCTATGCTAGCCTATTTGCAGTTTTTATTAAAAAGTTACATTGGGATTATTATAAACTCTCTTCAGATTCCTTAATAAAAAAAAATAAATGTAAAATCTAATGAAATTTCCTGGAAGCACTTTAAAAGGCTGCAACAGCAGTAAAGTCAGCAGATACCACACAGAGAAAGGAAGTATTTACCAATCAGAAGATGAATGCCTCTTCACTCAGAATTTAACCGTTTTATGTTATATGGATGTTTGAGAGACAGAGAAGGAGAAAGCAAGAAAAACTCCAAGCTAATGCTTTCTTAATCAAAGATATCATATTTCTTCCTGATCAAAGCCTTTAAATTCTGGTGTAAAATGACTTCTTGCTCTTGTGACCAGAATCTCCTCTCTTTCCCCGCCTCCCTCCATCTGTTCAGGTTTGGATTTAGAAGTCCCTACCAAAGAGAAAGAAGCCTGATCCTTATTGAAGCCTGATCACTTCAGTTGTGGTGTTGAAACCCATTAATATTTCTCTGGCAGGTACCCTGACCCTGGTGCCCTTGAACATGCTTAAAAAACATAGGGTATCCCTCAGCCTTTGTCCCTGAGAGGATTAACAGGGTTGCCCTGGAGCCAGCCTGAAGGTGTTTTAATAGGTAATACGGGTGGGCTTCACAGCTGACTTCAAGCTTTGCCTCAGGCTGCCCCTGCTCAGCAACACAGATGCAGCCATTGAAATTAAGGTGTAAAGCATGGTGCTGTGTATGAGTTAGAGTATGAACCTTCAGAATCTGATGGAGGATATTTCCAAATGTCTCCTTCCCCCCAGCAGGGCAGACATCCCAATGGAGGATACAGAGGCTGGAGACCTGCACTGTTTCTGCCACTGACTTCTCTGACCTTCAGTCAGCTACTTAGTCTGTGTCTCCCTCTCTCTATTTTTCTTTCCTTTCTGGTCTCACTTATGGCTCTTAAGTTTATAAATTGTCTGAAGGAGGGACTGTGGCACTCTCTGTGGTTTTGCTGTGCTTTACACAAGTAGGTCCTAGTCTCAGCTGGGTCCTGTGGCTATATCACAGTAAAAGTAAATAAATACATGATAGTGGTAACAATAGTTCTGGGAGGGTTTTTTGTATGAACAATAGGTTCCTAATGGAGGAGAAACCTCTTCCCAGAGTTTTTTATCTGCAAGTGAAGGTCTCTTTCCTCGCTCAGCTGGAGAAGATACTGCCTTTGTAAATCAGACAAAACTTATCATGTAAAATGGAACACATCTTTGATTATACTGAATACTATCCCTTCTGTAATTTACCCTTGCTGCTGCAAAGGACACAACATGATTAAGCTAAGAAAGGATAGACTGGAACATTATGTGTCAGGATGGAAAAAGATTTTTTCTATCTAAGTAGGAAGCAATCATCAAAAAGCAGTGAAAATACACAAGAAAATGTTTTAACATACAATAAACAAGCCACCCCGCTGTTGCCTTATATTGTGTTGCTGCTCTCCTTCCTCACATTGCTGCAGATATAGGTATTGTAGCCTACAATATTCTTTATTTTTAAAAAACTACAAACTGTCATGATTTTTTAATGATGTGAGTATCTTTCCTCTGTAAGTACATATGTACTGTTACCTGCTCAGTCTGCCAGTTCTCCTGTGTTTCCCTGGGTGAGTCCAGATTCTCAAATTGTAGATCTGTGCAGTGTATTTTCCTGGAGCTTTTAAAAACATTGCTACTTCACTTAATAACAATGTTTAGTAGTACAAACTATCACTCATTATTTGGTATACACCAGGTGCTGTGCACAGAAGGAGAGGGGTCATTATCCCAGCTTACTGACCAGGAAAACAAGGTGTTTGCATTTGGTAGCAATTTCCCCAAAGCATGTTTCAGAACATACAAGCAGGAGAAGGACCAACATACCTTCAGCTCCCATTTTATTCTTTAGTGTGTTACTGCTTTTGTTTCCTCCAGTATTACTACTTGCACTCTGCCCTCCCAACAGCATTTCAGAGAATGATTACAGCAGAGCCAAGGGCTTTTGCAACAGCAAATTCAGATACTGAAGCAAACAATGGAAGTAGCTTTCCTTATTTTGGACTGTGACTTTGCCATGTATGATGTTTAGTAACTTCTATCCTGTCTCTGATGATTTCTGGGTCTGGTGCCAATAGCATGATACATTCCTGTCCAAATTAGCATATGATTACATTTTGTGCTAGCACTCCAATGATAAGGTCTGTTTGCTGTTTCCATATAGATGTATCTTTGACAGGAAGAGCAATTCTATAATAAGCTCAGGATGAAAAGCCATCAATTGAATTGGTACCACATTACCATGGCAACAATATAATACTAATGATATTGTGACTGTTGAACCTGGTTTATGGAACTCTACAAAATGGGCTTCATAAAAGGAGAAATCTTGTTGATTAATAAATGTTTCAAAGCATGATGAAAACCTCAGAACCACATATGCAGGGACTTATTAACCGTGTTATCATCCTCATTTAAGATAATGCATTGCTCTTTGTAAGAGCAATACTGCTCTCAAAAAAATAAAATTATAGGGGAAAATCTGAGTTTCTCAAGGTTTCAACATGCACCACAGAATGACTCATTCACCTCCATCCCCTGGTTCACTGGGTCAGTTAGCACAGGCACATACTGAGTCATGCAGGTTTTGCTGCTTATTTAATCTCTCTCAGAATCTATAAAATATATTGCTACTGTAGCTGCAATAAACACCTTTCTGTAAGACAGATGTGGTTTAGTTTATATCAAATTATTACGCAAAACTCTATCCTTTTAGATTAAAGCCTACACAGAGAAGGAGTGGCTTCCCCACTGTTTCCTTTCTCCCCCTTTGAAAATTTACTGCCGTGTGCAAGTGACAGTGCAGAGGCAGGGAGCCACCTTCCCAGAGAGATGGCTCTCATTCCTCAGGACAGCAGTTTGATATTGTGCCTGCTATTAAACAAAAAAGTGCTGAGCACTCAGGTTTCCTGGCCAGTCGTGTCTCCGGACAGCCAGCAGGCCTCTGGGGGGCTGCCTCACCTCTAAGCATCTGGGGCTTCAGTGTCAAAGCTTCTGCAGCAGGATCTCATTTTTAGCCAACAGATAATATTCCTCATTGTTTTCATCTTGGAAATAAAAAGTGTAGCTCACCCTATGAAGTCCATCTCCTAATTCACCGGGTACATCAGAACAGAAAAGCAGTTGTGCCAGCAAGCAATGAGCTCAGTGAAGCAAGGGGGCTACAAATATGCGTCTACAATTTTTTCTCCCTTAGTAAGTTAATAATACAGTCAAATATTCACCACTGTAGTATTCTGTATGTATCTAGCAGAGACAGTAGGAGAGAAGACTGCTTGTTTTAGTGAAGTGCTGATCTACATGGCACAGAAGTCAGCAGAAATCTTCCTAACGTTAGATTTAATGGGCTTTAGATTAGGGCTTTAAAGAGCTGTTTCTAAAAGCTGCATGATTGATCCCATTTGGGAAAGGAAGCCCTGTCTAACATTTTGTTATGCCATTGGTTTTTGAGAAAGCAACACACCGAATTTCTGAGTTGATAGAAATATAATGTAATGTAATTTCCCTTAATATATATTTTGCATTGGCTGACAGTTTTACTAAGCAGAACCAATAATCATCATTATTCAGTGTAATAACCATCTCATTAGAAATGGTCTAATTTTCCCTAATTTTAATTTACCTCTCAGATTAAGCTGTTCTAAAATTACTGAGGTGCCTACAATTCAGTTTTGTAAGACTCAAGCAAAAACATAAGTCTTCAGAAAGCAATTATTGACTGATTGCTGGTAAAATAGTGATATGCCAGACAAAAAAGGAAGTACAGAAAGTTCAGGTTAGGAAATTACTATATTACTTTTTATTTTCTTACAGTTTTTGAAGTAATACTTTTTGCACCCATTTTGAACAAACAATGATAAATTGTACGGTTTCCTTCAAGCCTTGCAAGCACTACCCTTTAATAAAGGACCTGGCTAAGGATCACACCAAGGAGTGCTAGTAAGGAGGAGTTGACAAGCAGAAATACTTCTTGGAGAGACAGAGGAGGAGATAAAGATACTGATCAAGTTTCATTATCCTCCAATGAAAGTAGGATGTAAACTGTGACATTCAGGCAGATTACATATGTCAGGCAAGCAGATGTGAACAGAAAAATGTAGATGCTAAAACTCACCTAATAGGCTTACTCTGGGGATTATTCTCAATGACCAAGGCTATATTAACTGTTGTTAGCATACCAGCTATAAGAAATATGCATTCATAAGTGAATCTGAGACATTCCCAGCTGTGCTGGAGGTAAAGCTCTTCGATATACCCTGGAGCATCCTAAAAGTACTTTGGATGTCATATACTTCTACAGACATCATAAACAGCACTATGGCATATATATAGCTTTAGTTCCAAAATTTCAAAGGCCCCTCTGTTTTCTCTAAAAATGTGCTTGAAAAATTTTGTATTCAAACAGCACTTGTGCATGCAAACTGCTATAGCATCTTAGCTACTTGATTTTGTTTTGTCAGTTCTGAAAACACATTTGATCAGAAGAATTTTGTTACAATCACAGAAAGAAGTAACCTGAAGTAACCACAGAAAGAAAGATATAAACAAGGAAGCATTTTTCAGGTTATATTATAAAACAGACAAGTTGTCTAAAGGTTTTGTTTATCATCAGATATTATTTTGTGTAGTTCTGAATCATAAAAAGTAACTTTTTGGTTTGTTGGGGTTTTTTTAATGTTCCCCTAAAACAACACAGAAAAGACAGTCTCCTGTGGAAACACTCTGCTTGCAAAATCTCTTCTCTGTGAAATTCTGAGTCTTTTCCAGGTGTAATATTATTTGTTCAGCTACAAAAACACAGAATACAGCAGTGAAAAGCATTACACTATTATCCCAGGATAATTTGATAGTCTGTAAATGTATTTCCCGGACTGTGGTTCCAGGCACTATATTCTCATTTGAAGTAATGATTTGCAGTTATTTATACAATTCAGATCTGCCCATACTGGATTCACCCTCAAAATTTACCTGCATGGTACAAACACAGCTTATTTGTAGATTGTACAAGCTAGACTAGATGGGTGATTTACAAGCCAGACTAGATCAGCAGTGCAATGGGATACCTACTGTAGACAGGTAGCTCCTGGAGGCAGTGGAGTGGTGACTCACTGGTGGCTGTCTCCTGCCTACGTCAATGTTATCACAACTGTACATTGGCATGAGCCTGCTGGACATCTTGCATTTTAAGTCTGACATAAAACCACAGCTCTGATCTGATGTAGTCAGTAAATACAGCATGGAACTTTCCAGAAGTACTTACCCTGCTTTTCTCTTTTGGCCTCTGCGTGGGATGTGAAAACTCACCTTAAATTTCTCTCGCATTTCTGAAATTTACCATGCCATTCCCCCAAACACTGGAAACTGAGTGGTTCAGTGCTAACTGGGTAGTTGTCTCACCTCCAATTCACCTACATTTCAGAGTGATACCATTCATTTGTAGAATTTGTAATGCTTTGATTTTTGATGGGCTCAAAGTTCAACCTCCCTTACTCTTGCTTGGGAGCCTGTGTTGTGAACAGATTTACATGAGGTGACAATAATTTATTTCTGGCTCTTAACTGACCAGCAACGGATGGAGCATCCAGTGGTGCCATCAAGAAGAAAGTCTTATTAAAGGACAGGCTGCTCTGTCCCTGGGATCCTGGGGTGAATTCAGAGGAGCTATGCACTGGTGATATCCGTTGAGCTGCCTGCTGTTTGTGGGTATGAAAATGCTCAGCAACACAAAAGATATAAAACATGATTTACACTCTCTTGTTCTACAGTCATATATTCCTGGCTATCACCCCAGTTCATATTTGATACTGGAAAAAAATTAATGTCAGGGGAGTGATTTGCAGAAGGGTGCAGTCCTGGCTTGGGGCGGTCAGCAGTCAGGGCAGGAGCTCCCACCTCTGCCTTCCTGCTCCCCCTATCCAGATGGAGTGGCCCCCAGTATATGGGCAAGAGGCCTGGAAATGTCCGAGTGAGGCACATGGGAAAGCTACAGTTCAAACAAACCAATGGAGAACAGTAAATAGTCAGAAATTATTGTGTTGCTGGTTTCTCTTCCTTCATCTCTTCATTTGGATATGTTGTGACAATTCAGCCAGTTTCTTTGAAATAAAATTAAAAAGAAATGAATGCTTGAAATACTATTTCTGTTTCACTTTAAAGTCCTTTATTTTGAGAGAAAATTAATACTGAACTGGTCTTTCTAGGACACGGTGTCGTTTAAGAACAGCAGCACCTTAAAAAGTGCAAGAATCCCAGTTTACCATCCTGATGTCAGTTTAAGATAACATTTAAGACATTAATATGATGGATTATGACCTTTCTTGGCTTGTCTGACTGACAGTTTGTCTTGGGGGGACTTTATGATTATCCCATATTTGTCTCCTCTATGCCAGGAGAAAAAAAAATGAATCTTGGGCTTTTAAAACTGAGCCCCAAGAGCGGAGAGAAAAAAACTAGCTAGAGAAATCTTTTCAAAACAATTCTACTGTCTCAAGGTCAATTTTGCTATGTTGCTCTGCAGTTTTGGTTTGGTTTTGTTTTTTTTTTTTTCTTTCAGCGGCCTGTCTGAAAAGGGAGGGGGGGCCTTCTAGGCNATTCATATATAACACAGTACTTATCACCTTGGTCCTTCCATAATAATAATCCCTTCAATTTTCTGAGCTGTGTCATCACAACATGTACTCATAAGTGTTGATCTCATCTCTGGAAGAGTAGTACCAGGAGTTCCTTTTGAGCTTTATGTCACCTAAAATCTAGAGTGAAATTGAAGACCAATTGCAGAAAAATACCCTGTCTCTAACTTTATCACACAGTCTGCATAATGGCAGCCCTTATGATTTTAAATGATTCACTGAGTCCTGTCAAAATGATGTGCCTTTCTGCGTGGAAGTTATTGAAGTTCAGAAATGCCATTATTCTGTACAACTGGAGAGATCTTGAGGAAATAGACAATAGATGGTGTGCTACAGTTATGTACCTTGACCTTCCCATTTGTTTTTGCTCTTTAATCTCAGGATTAAAGAACACAGAAAAAAATATATGTTCTTCAATATTTAGGGTGGAAATAAGCTGTGTAATTTGTACCTGCTTTCCTTGTGCCCATTTTAACTAAATAAGATGTAGAAATACTCTTCTTATATTAGTAGTTTCACATGTAACAAATGTAAAAGGTGAAAGAAGAAAATGAAAATTTTGGATGTTTCCAAGAATTGACCACTTTAACAAATACTAATGATGTTTGGGTGGATAAGGGAATGCTCAGAAGACCTGAATTAGACACCAAGGTCTGTCACAGTTCTGCTCCATTACCCTGTTGCTTCCCTGTTTGCACTGAGCCTCCTGGTCTGCTGAGATGTTCTCTGTTATCCTCTGAGCAAGGAAGCTGGGCTGGAGCTGTTGCTGTGACATGCAAAAGATGTTCACACTGTGGGGTCGGGTCTGCTGCAACAAGCCAATTATTCAGTTTTATTCAAACAAGGCTGTGGATTACATTAAACACCTCACACCAGCAAAGCAGGACCCAGTTCTTGTGCTGACACCTGCATGCCCCTGAACACAGCAGGCTGTGGGTACAGCCACAGCAGCATGCGAGTCTTTACGTATGTGTTCTCATGCATGTAAGGATCCTTCAAACAATAAATATTAAAAAGAAACATTACATCTTTAAGCCAGCTGAACAATTCCATATGCCTTAGAGCCACACAGAGATGGGACATCCTCATTCAAAATAGGGCTCTGCTCACACAGACAGACAGGCCTGCCTCTCCAGGGAGTGCTGAGGCTCTCAGGGCCTCGCTGTTTCCCTGGGGCTACATACCACTGGTACGTATTCTGGCATAAATATCCCATCTACAGGAATTTCAAGTTCAAGCAAGAACGAGCCTATAACACAGCAAGGCAGCCCTGCACATATCTGTGACTACATTTATACTGATGCCTCTGTCTTCTCCCCAGTATTTTGTCAAGCATGACATGCTAACTTTTCTGGTTTCTATTTTTTTTTTAAATAAGCCAGCAATGCGACAGGGTAGCTGCATGCAAGGTAATGCTGCTCTGTGGGCAGAACAGAGGTGCTCTGATGCTCAGCTGTCACCTCCTGAAGGTGCCTTAACATTCTGAATTGAAATGGTTTATCAGCGACAGATCCTGGGCTGGCTTTTCAGGCTGGGTGCTGATGAGCAGCCATTTCCATCTCTGGGCCTGGTATGATTAGTTTTATTCAGCTGAGAGACAAGTAGTTGGACATTTGTCACTGTTTCTGTGAAAAATGTGGGCATGTTTTCTTGGGCTATCAAATGGGACATATGGGAGCTGGACTCCATCTTTCACTAGATCTTGGAAATTGTGTCCTCCTGAGGCAATTAATTAGCATGATGTTCTTGGCTGCTGATGTTTGCTTTCAGATTTCAATGGCAACAGAGTTGGAAACACAGATTTTGTGAGGATGGTCTAATGGTTCAGGCTGTTAGCTAAGGCCTCCACACAGTTTTCTTCAACCCCTCAGCTATTACAGAATTCTCTTAAGTGTGCAGGCAAGTCCTGTTGTTTCTGTCCATGTCTTAGATCTCTCTTTGAAAAATAAATCTAATTGCACTTTCCTATTTCATAGGACAGATGCAGTACAGATTGCACCTCAACAGAGGCCAAGCAACACCAGTGCAGTCCTCTGCCACCCTAGCTCCATGACAGAGAAGCTATTCTGCAAAGGTTTTTTTTAATCCTTCTGCAGTTTAAGGCAAAATAATTTACATTAGAAAATTGTCAAATGAACATATTTCTATTTCTTTACTTCCAGTTTGCCCACGGTAGATATCTGCAGGCTGTACACACTTTTATCTTTGGAAAGGACATCTGTGGAAAAAGGCATATTGCCCTATTAGTGAGCTATTTGATAATAAAAGCTCATATATAAGGTATAGCCCCTCAGCTGATGCCTTCCATATGTGATCATTTCCAAACTATACCCTTCCTAAGTCAAGGTGATATACAGCTAAACCACACTCTTGTAATCTGCGAATACAATCCAGATATATAACCTAGACTGTTTGCTTTGCTTTTATTATCTCCATTATATTAAAAATGTTATATAATTATAACAATTCATGGCTGGAAAACAGTGTTAGTTACAACTACAAAAAAACATCATGCCTTTCTTGAAGGGAAACGCAAGCAAAATACAAAATACCCAGTCAGTACAGTTATCCAGTGAATAACACATCCTCCATGGGGAAGGACACATGGTTTTCTTTAGTATCCACTGAACAATATCACAGGGCTGAATTTTCAAGGTGAATGAAGAGGAGGAACTTCTTTCAGTGCACCATAATGCTAGTGTCATTTTATAGATGCATTTGTTACTACTATTGCAAATAAGTAGTTGTAGATGTAGGAGCTCAGTTAAGTGGCCATTACTGTGTGTGATTTGCACTCACAAAAGGCATATTACAAAGCTTTTCGAAACAGATGTGCGCCTACCCTCCATTTAAAATAAAATTAGTCCATGGTGTTAATTTAGGTAACCTTTGCAGTCACTAATATACAATCACATATGCAATCATGCACTTTCTAAGCATCTATGAAAGGCATTAGGCAGAAGAAGAGAATAAAGATAAGATGAATATACCACTAAACAGTATCTACAACTTTTGATACTCCTTCCAGATAGCTCATTCACATTTAAATGGAATGAGAAAATGCAAAACATTAAATGTAGTATTGACTATTTTAATTTGATGCAGCTAGGACTTCTAACTCAAACAGTCTGGGATTGGACAATGCCAGACAAACTTTTTTAATTAAAACCAACAAAAATACAAGTAGGACAGCTGAATAATTCAAGGTGAATTTACCCTATATATCCAAGGTATTAATTGCATGCTTTCTTTACACTTTTTGCTACTACCCTTATTGTCCCATGTTATCTTAACACAGTGCTTCTTCAGAATCCCTTATTCCTCCCATCAGCTCAGGCACACCGATCCATTTCCACACACCCAGCATTCAACCTCCAATACTCAGACTTTCAAACCATGTCTTTTGCAGACCGCCAGGAAGGAATTTGCAGAACACTAGCTGAGAGACGTTTATTGTGCAACTAATAAGGAAGGTTGAAATACCATTAAAATTCTAACTCGTGCTCTAAAATGCCATGAAATTCTGAATTACGGCTCTGCCTTGCATGCTCAGTTGCACAATTGCACTTGAGTACTGCCAACGGTGCAATATGATCACAGGCTGCCTGTAGCAGCTGAAGCACACAGGCACTTTGGACTGCTATAGCTTTTTGCTCAGGCTCCTGATGGTGTTCTTGAGAGCCTGATCACCATTAAGGCTACACAGAAAAGCAGCAAGTTAAAAGTTTAAGCCCTGAATTACTCTGGTAGTTGTACTTCAGCTCCTCGCATATCACTGTCTTTGAAGTCATAGCACCTCCCTCCACGCTCAAATATTTAGTTTTGGCCTCAAAGTTACACTTGCCTTTAAATTATCATCAGAGGACAAGAGGAAAAGTAAAATGCTTAAAAAGTAAAAATTGTATCATTCTGTTTTAAAAGCTGGGGAGAAACCATATCTTATATTTCATACTGCTCTTTTCAATCACTGATTTGAAATGATTTCATGAGAGGGTATCAAGTTCATATGATGGAGCAAAGAATTTTCAGTTGATACATGACTGGTGTGATGGAATCTTCAGATCTGCTGTATGGATGGGAGTATAAGTTTGAAAATTAAGATCCAAAGGACTGCATAGGAAAAATTCTTACGATTAAAAATTGAAGAACATTGATCTGCATTATTGACTGACAATTGTAAACCTTTTGTTTTACAGGAAAGCTGCTTCCTAATTTCTACACAAAAATCTTCAAAACTATTGGCTCTTTTCTGTGCACATTTTAAAAATGTAATTAACTAGATATAGCATAAATATTGCTTGCATGTTGATTATGGGGCTAGACTAAGCAATATCAGCATAAGAAAAAAAAGCCATATATTACAGTGGAATTGCTTACAGGGACAATAGGCAGCCTGAAGGGAGCCTCTCTTTTGACAGATGTCCACGCGTGATGTAAACTTTCATTTTGCTGATAGTGTTTACTAATTTCCATTTCAGGTGGGTATTAAATTTTTAATTGATTCCTTAGCAGCACAGTCTGTAACCTTCATTGATATGTGTCCTTTTGACAAGATTATTGACTTTTGGCATATCTTGTTAGATGTTATGATGAGACAGATATTTTTTTGCCCAGATTGATGTCTATTGATATTACATTAGTTCATCAAGGTTACAAATCACACTGCATTGCACTACACTTCACATTTGCTGTATCATGACAAGAGGTTTATAATATTCACTTTGGGACATATAAAGTGCCTGCTAGCCATCCCTTGGATAAATAATTTAAGAAATTGTTGGAAAATCATACCTAATTAGTAGGATCTGCACTCAACAAGTGCCCTTTGATTTAAATTGTATTTGTATTTTGATAGGTATTGATTTTATGAGTAGGAGAGATGAATAATACATTTTGCATTTCTCCACTGTTCACAGCAATAATCTGACCGAAATAATGGAGGAACACTCTCGCAAAGAAAGAGACCTCTTTGGGGACCTGCATGCCTTCCCTAGGAGTCCCAGAGGGCAGTTAAAGGCACTCCAGTGTGGAATGGATCCCTTTTCCTCCCATTAATTTGCTGTATCATCCTGGACAAATCAGGCAGCCTCCCAAAGTCTCCCCTTTTCTGTCAGTAAAATGGAAACAGCATGGTTCCTCATCAGTCCACAGAGGGCCGTGAGACATGGAGAAAAGCAGTAGATACATCCAAGTGGTATTACACAAGTCCTGACTAGCACTAGTCATGGAGCACGGGGCAAAGAAGGAGCCAGCAAGTCTTTCTGTGGGCACAGAAGAGTCTCATTAGGCACACCAGGACCCGTGGTGGAACCATGTACCTCTGAGAACAGTGCGGCGGAGGTGGGCAGCGCACAGCACACTCAGACCCTGCAGGGCTGCCCTCTGTCCCTGCTGTCAGCAGTAATGGTCTGGTTATTTTGCCTACTTGCTTTCCTGAGTGAACAGATACAAGATTAATTTGGTTTTCTTTGGATGCTAATCACTTAGAGTGAGAAGAGAGAACAAGGTGAAGGTTGCACCATGCAAATAACCTGGGTAACATATGCAGGCTGGTATCTTCCTGAGGCAATAGCTGCTCAGCATGCAGGTAGGCAAGCCTGCTTGCATGAGTGGCCAGGGGTGAGGAATAGAAATAGACAAAAACACCTCTGAGATTGAAAACAAATCAGAATATATAGGTATTTACAAACACCAATTTCCAGCACCCCAGCAGCTATAACAAATGCAGACTCTATGGGATAACCATAATTATAGAAAAGCTTTATTTTTATTTTTTTTTCACTCAGTACACCAGCTCTGATTATAAAGGAAAACCATAGGCTCAACTGTGCAGCACAATAAACCATGGCATCAAAACAAGCATCAAAGTGGCCCCTTGGCTGCTGGCAAACAGTACAGTCATAAGAAAAGAGACAATGAAAATACAATAAGTAGAAATAGCACTTTTCCCCCCATACCATAAACACCGCAGACATTCTTTTAATACAAAGGGAAGCGGGATCCAATGTGACAGCTTTACATTTGCCAAGTATCATGGGAGGACTGTAAAATACATCCTCCCAGAACCAAGCCAAAGGAGCAGAACGAGCCAAGATGTTCTCATCAGAACAAAGACATCCTTCTCTTAGGTCTCAGACAGTTAGTAGACTTAAGGTGTTTTGTTTGTTTGTTTGCTTTTTTATTTGTTTGGTTTTATTTCCACCATCATCATCTCTGTCTCATGCTGTCTTCAGCAAGATGTGCCAGAATACCTATTAGCGCCTGTGTATGTAGGTGCAGTCTACTGCACCAAAACCACTTTATGGTCTTCAAATAATGGAAATTATATTTAAGACATTTTATTTAAATATGTAACTTTAAAAAAATTCCCAAGTAGACAACTGAGAGCCAGGACTGTGCAATTGCTGTCACATGGAGGAGCAGACAACTCATATGCATTTGAATCCTCATCCTCTGACAAGGGGAGATTTAAATAATGTGTGGTGGGTTTCTTTGTGCTGCTTTTCCTTTTTTCTCTCTTTTTTTTTTAGTTAATATTTTAAATTCTTTTAGAAGTATTATCTGCACATTAAGGCCTATATTCATATAATCATGAGTGACATACAACTTCCCTGTCTTGCTCTTCTACTTTCAGGCAGATTTAGAGAAATTGAGGCCTGGCAACCCACAGCTGAGGTGCACAGGAGCACACAGATGAAAGCATAAGAATGGAGCTGCTTGCGCATATTTTTTTCCCTTTTCTCGTTAAAGTTTTATCTGAAGAATTTTTGTGGGAGCCTTAACCCGTAAAACAGCACCCACCACTTCTAGATTCCCAAGCAGCAGTGGCACAGGGGAGAACACATATCATAGACACAATTTTTCTTCTTATGCCTGATATACCCTCCCAGATACAGTAATTCACCCTCTTCCATATCTTTTCATAAGAGACAAGTGATATTAATTATCCTAAAATATTTTTTCAAGATGAACACTGGAGAACTTATTTCACAAGATAGTCTCTTTCCATGTAAAATGCAAAATGATTGTAATAAGTTTAATTTTAAGGCAGATCCCTCCTGTGTAACCGCTCTAGTAAAGTCTGATTCCAGGTGAAGCCAACGTGAGAACCATACTTGCTTTTACGAAAGCTGAAATGGTCCATGAATCTCAAATAGTATTGTACCCCCTGTTTTATAAATATTTTATGTGTTTTTCTTCAATAAATACACATATTTTTCTTTGAGAATCTCAGGGCCCCTTTTGAGCTGCGTAGCTCTTAGAATCTTAATAGAGAAGTAGCAACATGAAACCGAAAATAAATGCTTTTAACAAATAGGGAAAGTCTATATTTCACCAAGGAAAGTGTGGTTTAAAATAAAACAGACTCCTGCAACATCTAAATCCTGCATATGTTCTGCAGAGTATGCCACAGCTATTGACATGCTGTTGGTTTTATATGTCCCAGGATGCATGAATTATTACTGTCATTTGACATTTTATATTCCTAGTTCCATAGCCTATAGCAACACTTACCGTCAGCTGTGGTAGACTATACCAGACCTCTGGCAATGCCTCTTATTGATCAAGCACTGCTCAATGTTTGCCTGCTCAGTAATGCAAAGACATCCTAATTCTCTAAGACACAAAACCCACAAGTTACTGCTTTTGGGATTTCTAGTGCCTTCAAGAGACTCCAGACACAAAACAGAGATTACAGATACCTTCTTCCCCATTGGGAGGCAAACTGAGTTGTCTTACAAGCTTCAGGTACAAAGGGAAGTGCATTGCACAGTAATACTAAAGAGAAAAGCTGGATGGATGCTAATGAATGGTGCTAATATGCAAACTGGTTATGAAAGGAACCTCAGGAATGAAAGAAATATTCTGTTGAGAGTCAATGGAATTGCAGTATTAAGTTTATTAACTTCTTAGAAAAGAACCTAGACCACAGAAGTAGTACAGAGACCCCCAGTAGCAGAAAAAGTAGGTCAAAGGTATTTGTGCTTATGATTTGAAGGAAGATAAATTTGCTCAAAGCTTACTTAGGAGAAATTCTCTGAAGACAGCAAGAGCACGAGTTCATGTAAATAATAGAATAGAAACTGCAAATCACAGGGAGCAGAGGATACCACGACTGTCCATGACAAGACCCAGCACAGCAGTGACTGTTTTCTGGACTTAGCAAACATATATACCAACACCCTCTCAAGTCAAAGGAAAGCTGACCTACCCTTAGCATGGGACAAGTTCTGTGAGGCACTGCACTCGCAGCTGCCCTTCCTTAGGGTCTGATCTCTCAGGGAGTATCCTGGCCTTCTACCCTGGACCCTAGACAGGTCATGCTTCAAACTCGGGGCACCAGCACTCATGCATTCCCAGGGCTAGTTGCTCAGGGACTGAAGTACTCCAGTAACAGCCCATTGTCATTTGCTTGCTATGGATCAACTTTAATGTGCTTGTGTGATAAGCCCAGTATATGACAGTGCCCTCTCTCAGCTGCTTGATACATCCCATGGGGGGGGTGAAGGCCCCTGTTCCCATTGGACCCAACTCTCAGGTCAATGCAGGTCTTGGATCTGATCACTGCAGCCCATCCCCGTGCAGATTGTGGCTTTGCTCCTCACTTTGGCTGCAGAGACAGTGGCTGCAGCACCCTCCTGACATGCTCTGCTGGTTTTCAAAAAAGGGCTTTTTCTGCAGGTATTGCTTTTTGCCCTACAGCTCTGAGTGCAAGAATAAACCTGAAGCATGGCAAAGGGTTTTCCTGCTTGCATTGCACCTTTCTCCTCACTCTTTCCCAGTGTCAGATCCTTCTGCTTCCTCGCTTGTCCCGCCAGTGTTACTGGTGCCCAAGGAGCCCCCAGCATCTTTGTTTCCTGGCTGTATGTCTTGGAAAGCATCATTGGCTCATGAACTATTTCCTCCAAACACTGACTGCATCTGCTGCCTTAGCACAATGATGGAGTTGTTTATACAGTCCCAACTTGCTGCAACAAAAAAGGTGCACTTCTTCAATTTATCCAGTGAGTTTTTGTTATCACTTGAAATACAGCAGCACAGCTCTGCACCAGTAGTGTCTTCAGAGCCATTTAACAGCACAGCTAGAGAGCACGATTCCAGTTGAGCTCAGCTGAACACAGAAGGTGACTTCTGGTGCCGGAGCACTTCATCATTGGGTAAGGCAGGCTGGTGAGTCAGGCAGCATTTGTCTAGCAAAGCCTCTTTCTTTGACATCTTAAGAGGGCAGCATGGCTGCACGAGTTAAACTCTTGCCAAAAACCAAAAATATTTTGCTTTGCCAAAACATCACAATGGAGATTTTGTTCCTCTCTTTTGAATGGATGAGATTTAATCTGTGGATCCATTCATCTCCTCAGTCAGCTTGAAGAGAGCTGGTTAATAACAAAGACCATTGGCATTCATAAAGTCCCAACAACCTCCTTGCATTCATAATGCCTTTTTGGTTGACTTCTCTCAGGGAGAAACCAGTTTCCTGCTTTGCCCCTGGAAATGATGGAAGGTACAAACTCCAGGCTAAATGCAGCTCTTCTCTGCTTCAGAATGCTCAGCCTACTGGCCTCACATTCCTGTGGTCAAATCTGGCAGACCCAATATTTGGAACATGCAAACAAGCCCCCAAATTCAGACAGTCATAACAAGGACAGGAAGGGCGTTTCTGCTGCAGTTCATCATCACTAGGGTGAGGCAGAGCCACATTCCCAGCAGGACAGTTGGAGAAACTCATACAGGCACCAATGGGACACTGCATACTTGGAAGTAGGACAGATTGCAAGGCCAAAAGCAGCCTTTGGTCTTCATGACAGTGCAATACGTATGTCATTTGAGAAATACATATACACACACTTGCATACGTGTTCAGCTACACATCATACATATGTATGCACAGGCACACATGATGCAAGTCCTAAATTTTCAGTAAGGAGAGTGCATTGTGTGCATCTGTGCAAAATGATCACAACTCCTGCAGATAATTTATCAACTGAGATGGGAATTTTATGGCCCTCCAAATCCTTAATTTATAATCTTTTAGTGTTTCTTTGCAATTTGGGAAGAGTCTAATTTTGACTTATTGACATCAGTGCGCTTAACTGTGTGAGAAGTACTAATGCCCATCATGATTCCCTCTCAACCCTCATATGAAGAAACAGAATTACTCCATTTGTGCAAACACTGGGTGTAGTGTTTTTACCAAAATAAAATGCCTTTAAATAAATTACTGCATAGAATTTGATTTATTTGTAGTCCTGCTTCTAAAGAGTAAAAACATCTACTATCTTCCCATGATCAATAATCCAATTTTTAAGGGGCTGTTACTTTCCTTATAAACATATAAAAGTAATCCAAGCTACTAAAACCCTGTATATAGACACACTGTAAAAGCCAAACTACTTTTTGCCCAGCGGGCAAAAAAAAAGACATAAACAGGTCTGAAATGTTGCAGGCATAAGTATTTTGGACAGACTAGAAAAACCTCTGGGAATTTGAGACCATAATCAAGCCCCTTAGCAGACCACTCAGTAAATCACAGCCTGAAGGACACTGTGGTGGGTCCCAGTTGTGGACTGAGATGTTGGAAGGGTGCAAAAGGCAACATACCCACTTGGCCCAGGAGCTGTTCACCTGGCACTATAAACAGGTTACAAAGTGGAGAATGGCTGCACTGGTGTGCCACAAGCATTCACATCTCCTGTGTGCAATGTAATGTGCTTCAGGTGACAGAAGCAAACAGAGAAGAGGCATTCCTCCTCAGTCTGCAGTCAGCTGGGGTTTTTTCCTTTCTGTTTCCGCCTCCTTCATCCCTCATCCAAGCTCTGTAAGCTTTCTATTACTCCAGACTTTAAATCAATTTGTGTTAAACTATTACTGTTGTAGATGCTCTTTCTGTCTTCCTGCTGCTCATTAGGAAGTAGACTTAGTGGTGCCACCCTAACTAATGAAGGTTTATTTAAGAACAGCTCAAGCCCATTAAAAACTAGTAGCTTTATCCCACAGTCCCGTCCTCAAGCCTACATCCTCCAGCTCAGATTGATCATTGTGGTGTCCAACAAAGTGCTCTTGGCAGACCCAACACTCTCTCAGACACATCTTTACATATATTAGCTGCATTAAATAAATTATTACCACTGCATCAAACTGCCTTCTGGCCTCATCACATGTTAAAATTTCTGCTTGGGACTCACCCTGCATTGCTGATATCTGTGGAACTGCCATCCACAGAGAGGCACCCCAAGACAGACACTGCAGTCAGGCTCATGCAGCAGCTTGTAGGCGCAACTGTATTTTTAACATCCCAGAAATAGTTGTTGCATTACCTCCTTTTATGATTTTCCTAGAATATTCTTTATATTCTTTGGTTTGTACAAAGCACTGCATCTAGGACATTAACTCAGCCTGTGCAGACTGGATGAGTTATTCCTTCCCAGTGAGGAATGTGTGGCCTACCTCTTAAACATAACATTGATTTTAAAATTGCTTTGATCACTAGAAAAGCAATGCACAACTTGGAATCAGTGCATTTATTAGAGCTCTGCTCTTTGTGGGAGCGCAGAAAATGTTTCTGATTACCAGAGGACAAGTGTACTGGTGTCTCCAAAACACCAGGTAAAGATTTACAGAAGGCGTGCTCTTAACTCTTGTCCTGCCCAAGTCCAGAATTCATTCTCAACAGGTTGGAAGCACTGAGCCAGACTCTTTCTAACCTTATCTTAACCTGTCTTTTTGTGAAGACTGATTCTCAGCAAGAGGTCTGCTTTCACTACCAGTAGCAGGGCAAAACTCCTCAGGTTGGTCTTTCACAAGGACACTATTAGTTTACTCCATATTGAAGTTTATTAGGCCTCGACTTTTTATAAAGCAGCAGCAAGTAATTGCATGGAATGTGTGTTTTCATTGTCCCCATCTGTAATTTTAAGAGGGTACAATGAGAGCAAAGATAGCATATAAACACCTTACAAAAATAATCTTTGGGCCTTGAAAAGAGTGCACTGATTTCAGTCATCTGGTTATCACTGTATCTTTATATGAAAACACTGAATGTATATTTTATTTTAAACGCTCTGCTCCTGTATATAACAATCACTGATTTTTTTTTTCTTTTTGACAGTAACGAGACTCATCAGCTAGCTCTCCTATCAGGGATAAAAAAAAAAAAGGAAAAAAGAAGACCTACAGCCCAGTGTGTGTGGCCAGATAGGACATTACTTCATCTTTTGTCACGGTTTGGTAAACAATAAACCTGCTGAGATTTAACAGGGAACTGGTGCTTACTCATGTTCCTTGGAGACCTCAGGTCAGCTGAACATCAGACAGTGCCTGTTACCAGCAGCAGCTCATCAGGCCAGCCAGGGGGCAGCTGTCAGGCACCACGGAGCTGGGCAAGCCCCCACACTTGCACCAAGGTAAGGGCAAGGAAAACTCTTGGAGGCAGCACTAGTGGGGCAAGGGGAAGTGGGCTTTTTTTCAAAAAACCTCCCACAAACCTCCAAGTCACACTGAGCTCATCCATAAGGAGTATGCTGAAAGATTAAGACTGAGAATTATTTAGCTTACTCATGTTTATTCAGTCTTCCCTTTTGTTTTCATTTCTCTACTCCTTTTTCATCTCTCTTACTTTCCATTTCCTTTTCTCTCTTTGCTTCTCTCTCCTTTCTGCTTTTTCCTGTTTCTTCCCTTCCTCTGCTATTTCCAGTCATTCACTTCTGTGCTTTTCCTCCTCTATCTTTTCCCTTTCTTCAAGTGTCCTGTCCCTCTCATCTGCTCCCTCCAGGAGGAGAGAGGTGAGCACTGCTGTAATTTAGTGCTGGTTACTTTTGTAGTCTGGGATAAGCAACAAAAAAAAAGAAAGAAAACAACATGTATTTTGTATGAAAAATGTCACAGATCCTTTAAGACTCTGATTCAATCCCTCCAAAAAAGTAAATCAATTGCAATTTTTAATAGGCATCAGATCACAACTCAAGGCACTACTCCTTGAATGCAGTGAGTCAGCTAGTTCTAGAAGTTTCGTCATATGGGAAACATATTTTGCCAATTATTCATGGATAATTCTGCAAAATTTATCACCACTTAATGAGCTCTATCACATGGACTTCAACATTATTCAATCCCCTTCTTTTTACATACCTATTCAAACACTGAAAATAAAGACATCTAGTTACTTTGGCACATCTTTCTGATGTTTTTTAAATGCAGTAAACGATTTTCTGCCTTAAGTCATACCAAGGACAAGACAAAAAGAGCTAGAAATAGTTCTCACAAAAACATTAGAGGTACTATAGCACTGCTATCACATTTCTAATATGAGATAGTATTCTACACCTCAGATTTAATGCACAGAGCATAGTTGCAAGTACAATGGCATCTGGATAACAACACTTAGAAGCACAAAATTACTAGTGTACTGACGGTTTTTTGTGCTTCCTTATAGCACAGAAGCTGCTGCTCTTTGTCCCCACATCCCTTGTGTCAGAAGCAGCCCAATACTAATAAATCTCAAATACACTTTTGAGATTCATAGCAAGTGCTGCAACACCAGGTGGAATTTATAAACATGTCTTATAATTGTTTCTGCACCATGCTAGAGCACAGACACAGAAGGAAAGGTCTCTTTGCCTGTTACTGGGCATTATAAATGGAAGTAGCTTCATTCCTCTGCCTGGGATGTGATCCATGGTATGTGCAGTTCTGGGTGAACTTGAAAGCGACCAGGTTCCCAGCTCTTGCTGGAGCAGCAATACATGCTGCTGGCAACTGGTGGAGATGGGACAGCCCTGCAAAACCTTCTTCTAGCTCACTTGGGGAACCAAAGATCTTTTTAGGACACTTACTGCAATTATTTATGAGTATTTACATAAGGTAGCAGCCGGGCTTCAAAATCTGGCAGTGCCTAGACTTCACAGGACTCAAATCTGCTACACAATTAAGATTTGGGGTTAGATTTCTTTTTAGGCATTTACATAACCTCAGAAAGTGTTCTGCTCAGAGCTGTCAGTCAGAGAGATTCCAGCATAATTTCTAAAACATTAAGGAGTTTCACACCCAATGTACAGCAATCTGTACATTTGGATCTAAAAACTAGACCATGCTGTAGTAAATAGGTTTTCTCCTGATCTCATTTCATGTAATACCATGATGTTGGAGGCTTGAATCCTGTCTGGAAGCACAGTGCTGGGCAGGGAGGGTGCTGTATGCGTTACACTAGTGGATTGTGATGCCTCAGCTTACCAGACCAATTCCCTCTACCCTTCTCCACCCACTTGGCAATCTAGTGTCCCCATCTTTTCACTGAGGAGTGAAATAACCCAGAGAACTGCAGGGATTTATTTAATGCGACAAAAGCTTTTGTCTTGTGAATATCAAGTTTAAATCATTGTATAGATATATCCTCTGGAAATAATACTCAGATTTCCAGAGCTTTAGAACAGCTATTTGGAAATCCATCAGTAGAAACACTGAGAGTTCCTAAAGAGACAGGTCCTTAATTGCAGTTTTTCCAACCAAGACCCTCCTCTCGTCATCTTCCTGCTCTCATATTCTGAAGGAATTTCTGGGGAAAAAAAATCACTAAATTTTTAAAAATTATTAGGATAAATGTTCACCATAGAAAATAACTTACTGGCTTCCTCAGTTTCCTTCCATTAAAACCCTCTTGCACCACACTGCTTTATGTATATGCAAGAGAAAACCCAAGGTCAAAAGCAAAGGGGCCCTGCTTTCATCCTTTCAGCCACACAGGGAAGAGCCGTGCTGCCCCGGGGAGCTCTGCACAATCTCCCAGCAAGCCCAGCTGCTGCTGCATTGCTCGCAGGCGGCATCCCCACCTACCCAGGCAGGCCTCAGCAGAAACCTCCCTCCCCAGCAACTGGCAGGAGGGCTGGAGCCATCCCCCAGCACCATGCCATGCCATTGTGCCTGTGTGCAGAGCCACACCAAGGTAAGGAGTGTCGACCCTCAGCACCGCACCCTGAGGTGGGGAGCAGAGGATGGGAGAAACCACAGTGGCCATGGCATTGGCCTTTAAGCACATGGTTATATGGTTTTTTTTCTGGGGGATTACATTGTATCTGTTCACTGCAATAATTCACCACCCTGACCACTGACGCTCCCTGAGCTCCAAGATGTCTTGGCCCCAGGTGACCCCACCTGCCCCTCTGTGAACTCCTTCCATTCACCATATACACCAGCAGCTCCTTGTATGCAGCAATGTCTAGCAGTATGCATAGAGCTGTTGTTCTGCCAAGAACTTTTCCTTCTATGGGAGAGATATTTTCCTCCTTTTTCCTTCAGCTTATAGAAATAAAGGAAAATAAGGGGATTGTGAAGTTACAAATTTATCACTTGCAAGTTTATCTGGGAAAACATTCTCATCCAGCACCACTTAGATGTCCACTCTGTTATACAGGTACTATGCATGACCCTGTGAGGAGAGCTGATAATACATTTTGTGCTGCCAGCTTACTACAGCACCCAGCTCCAAACAGTGCTGGACTTCCGCCGTACTTGTCTGCACACGGAGGTACACACACTGACACACACTGACTGTAAAACACAGCTGTTATTCCTAAAACAAACGTATTTTTGAAAAATATAAAGTTGTATTTTGCATATCGCATATCTTTGTTAAAAAGTAGTTAAAAGTAGTTAAATAAATATTTTATTTAGTTAGATTAGAAGCAGACTAACGTAGCATTGTCTTTGGGTTAAGAATTTATGATGGGTAGTCAGGGATAAGAGTGTTTAGAGAAACATGTATTTACTCTAAAGGCCTTAGTTTAAGAAGCTGTTTGCCAGACACCTATTTGACAAGGGGTAATAAAATTTGAGCCCTATATCAACCATTGACATTGAAATGTAACTTTCTGTTTAGAGATAAGGAAAGTTAGGAATGCTTTTAGAAAGTTTTTGTTTGTTTGTTTGTTTTTGGTTTGTTTTGGTTTTTTTTTCGTATCACAAGCTGAGGACCATCCTCTGTGTGAAAAATTGTATCAAATGTATTACATTTTTAGCTCAAGTGTGCATTCGCTCTGGGATGCACCTGGCCCTGTTAATCCTTTGCTTCCTGAATTTGTCCCAATAAAACAATTTGCATTTTATGGTGAGCAGTCGTTTCTCACAATATTGAAATTACATAATATTAATGGAGTATCTTTTTGCTTGAAAAAAGAGTCACATACTTTATATCCTTTCTCCAATCATGATGTCTAAATTTGGAGCATGCAGGTAGCATACTCACTGATTTCTCAGTCAGCCCCTGCATTTTCATTTTGACAGTTTTTTTCAACCTCAACACTGAGTGGAGGTGCAAGTCATGATCTGACATGTTAAAACTAACAGAAATTGCTCATGTGCCCTGTGCAGCAGAGCTGCCACTCCCATGGGGACAGCCCGACAGCCTGCAGCCCTCACACAGGCAAGGCTCCCACAGAAGAGAGTGCAATTGCATGGCCCTAACACTGTCACACCAGCCTTGCTATTTGGGGACAGGCTTTAAGTTTTTTCTGTAAAAGAAGATAAATGGCTAAAATACTGATCTTCCCAAAAGCTGCCAATAACAATAGTAAGTCAAATAAATCAGAATGTTTTAGTTTTCTGTGCAAGGTATGTTGAACTATCAAAGGATGATGGTTCTCTCTCTTCCATGGAGAACCAGGTGATCACTCTTCCCATATCTCAGGATAGAGATATTAATATTCTTGTACTTGCACTACATTTGTATGCTTTCAAGTCCTTTTCAAAATGCTGGAATCGAGGTTCTAATTGAATTGGCCCAACCCTTAGAGCTGTTAGAGCCAACCCTCATGTAATACCACAAACTCAGGGATTGCTCTGCATTTAGGCTGCTTTAAGAAACTTTAGTTCCCATTTTTCATGCTCTCCTGCCTTTCCCTCACTTGCAGCCTTGGCACAGGGAGCAGACAGAGCAGCATGGACTGTAGCATACTCCTGTATTTGGTTATCTGAGCACAAAGCAGAGGTCCAAGAGCCTTGAGCAAGGACCTGCCCTAAAAGAGGCTGGTATGGAATTTTTCACCAGATATAGGAAGCTGAAGAAATTTTTCTTTTACCCTGCAGGAGCGCTGAATCAAAACATCTAGAAAAAGTGCAATTTAGTAAATCAGTAATAGATCAAATTTAGTGGCTCTTCTTTTTCATCATTATTTTCATCTCCTGAGGTGTTGCAATAGCTTTAGCAGTTCAGAAAGAGCTTCTCTCAGAGACGAAGAGATTTTGTCCTGGGGAGCCACAGCCCAGTGAGGGCAGATCCCCTCCTGTTACCCCTGGGCAGTAGGTCCATGCACCCCATGTCCCAGCTTCCCCTGCCTCTGTGTCTAGAGGACACACTGCAAAATGCTTCACCAGTTTACACAAGCAAGGACGTCTGCCTGAGTCGAAACTTCCAAGAAGCACCAGGAATAACAAATATTGCAACCTTTAAACTTGTTAACAAATAAAACAATACGTGGCAACAATGTCCCAACTGAAAGGTAAAACTCACAGCTGGAGCAGGCGGCTAGAGTGGTGGCTGTGTGCACATTGCAGCCTCCGCCCTGCCGAGAGAGGACTTGGCAGCTGCCTGTGTCTCTTCTACGAGGCCAGTTTGGACCTGCCCATGGCAGGAGGGATGCTACAGCCTGGCCACTTCCCTGCCACCAGGACAAGCCACACCTGCCCCTGCCTTCACCAGCTGCATTATGTCCAGCCATTAAAGCTGGACTGGAGTTTCAAGTTGAAATCTATGAGCTACAGAATAACCCTACAAATGAAATTATATGACCGAGACCCTCTTTCCCCACCTGGGCAGAAAAAATTTCGACCTCTGCCTGTTCTCTAGCAGTCTTTTTCTACAGGTGAGAGGCCCACAGTACTCCACCACAATTAACCATGGCCCTTGGCTTTTAGTAGCAATTTGTTTTCAATTAGCTCTTTCAGACGGATCTAAATGATTACCACCACTTTTCCACATTTCTTTCTGATGTCAAGTGTGTAGCAAAATGTTCACAGTGTGTCAATTGTTGATCCTGTAAAATTCCAAAGGAAGCATGTTTCCCCTGGTGAAGACCAAGGTAGCCCAAACCCAGGGTTGTTCTGCCTGGCATAGATCCATGGGCACAGACAGATTTCTCCCCAGTGAGGAGTACAAATCTGAGTGCTGCAGGGTCACTCTGGTGTCAACTCTGAAGTCCAGAGGAAGCACACACCTACTAGCAAAATCACTCCTGCCTGGGACTGCAGTGCCAGCAGGGGAGTGGCAGCAGCTCCTGTCCCAGCTGAACTCTGCTACCAAAGCAAAGGGTGCCCACAGAGACTTGGGCACATGTCTCCCTGGAGGCTCCCTCCCTGGAGCCTGTCTAGCACTCTAAGGGATCAGACTTCAGCTGATCCTAATAGTAGTTCTTCCAAGGTAGGGAAAAGAAGAAAGAAAGCTGCAGCACACTGTGGATCCTAATTGCATTTGCTCTGTGGGCTCTGAAATGTCAGTCAAACAAATATGCCATTGCCTTTACTGCTCTGCAGTTGCCATTTACTATTTTACTGGGAAATTGTCCAGGAAAGGGATACTACCTAGAAGGGACCATTATGCCAGCACTGGAAACCAGCAATACTTCTGAACAACCCCATGGGCCCATTATCTGTTCCTACACTGTGGAAAGACAAGAAGAGCTAGAGTGAGCCAATTTGTGTTTCTGGTAGAAATTGCAGCAGTTTTGGGGATGGAGACAGCCCAGGACCCAGCGGGCACATCTGAACTGGTGCACACTCTGGAGCTGTGACAATTCACACCAGAGACAAGCATGATTCAGTAAGTGAAGGGAAAAAAAACCCTTAAAATCAGCTCTTTTATGAGCCTGAGTTTTGTCACACGGCTTTATCAGAGTTTATGAGGACTGGAGTAAGCAATACGAAGAGGCAGAATAGACCCACTCTCTAGCTCTATCAGTCCACAGAAGCAGTAATTCTCATGAGATGCAGATAACATGGGGCAGATGGGTTTGCTGAAGTGGCAAAGCTCCTTTCCCTGGGAAGAACCCCACTAAAACCATCTCTTTTTCTCTAGCAGTGCCTCTTTGCCTTCCAGAGAGCTCACTTCCTGCTATAGGTAGCTGCTTATACTTAATTACCACTCTGCTAGACTGGGAGTGAGCGTTTGAAATATTTAATATGCCGAATCATTCTGAATCACCCCATTTTACCACTACTTCATCTTTACTCCCAGTCAAAAAAACCATAGCAAAGGGTGTGCAGCCCACTGTAAACAGTCTCCTGCTCCCCACAAAGAAACACAAATATACCTGGACCACATTCCATTGACTTCCAAGGAAAGCACAGTCTTCCCTCTCTTCAGGTAACAAGTCCCAGAGTGCAGTTTTAGACCTACTTACAGATTCAGCCTCTGTGAGTGGGGAAGCAGGATCTGCATCTGGCACAGGTGAGAATGAAACCATCCACTGCCAAAAGAGGCAAATCCCACCCCTCAGAAATCAGCTTAGCCAGAAAAACCTGTGCTCTTCATACCAGCACCTGGCTTGCTGTTTCCAGAACCCTCAGCAACCATTTTATTTCTGACATTTTTTGGTTTTCATCATGTTGTCTCTAGCACTGGTGGATCAATGCTTGGTTTAAGCCCTTGTGTCAGGGCACCCTGTCCCTGGTACTGGGGCAGCACTAACAAGGCCTCACAGTGCCCTGCCAGCAGGGCAGAGGGATGGGGTCACCACTAGCAGTGCTGTGGCTGCTGCCTAGCACAGGGATGGCAGTTCTGCTGCAGAATGAGGGCTGTGTTCACCGCATCACGGGAACATACACCATGAGCATTCAGTCCCTACCTTATTCTTTGTATACTCTGTTAGCTCTAGGTATAGTTCCCACAGACATACAAGCTGGGTGAATATTATTTTTTTTTCATTTTAAACAAAAAAATAATGCCTTAGTTTATCACCTCTTTCTCCCTTTCTGTCTCTCAGATAGGATTTCTTAAATTCACATGGGTTATACATTTTCATAAACCACATTGACTGCAGCAAGCTATGTTTGAATCATCATTTAGAGAAGTGAAGATTTAATTTCATGGTGGAATTAAGGCTGACATTTCTCTTTTATTTACACTACACCAAGGATTAATAAGGTTACTATAACCTTAATCTTTGATAGCTCAACAATAGAATACTCCGGGATTACTGCAAAAGCTGGATTTTAACTCTTTTAATCCCATTATTGTTGATAACCTTATCAACACTGAGCCCCACCATAGAGGTGGAATGGAAGAATATCAGACTCTACAATTTCTTACCATGGAGCAGCACTCACAGTTTGAGCAGAAGAGCCAGAGACAGTTGCTTGGTTGATGCCTGCAGTGAGGTTCACAGTTTGCAGTAGGGCTGCAATGCTGCATTTAAACTCCTTGTCAGAGATCTTTGCCAAGAAAAACAGTAGTCCAGTGGCATATGTTGGCAAAGCAATGCAAGGTTGCTCTAATTCCCTTACTTTGTTTTTCCCTCCTCCCATGCGACAACTACTCCAAGAATCAGACTGTCAGTCTGGCAAGTTGAGATCCAGAAACTTACTGCTAATTACCATGTTTACAATTCCCAACCTGTCTGTTGGTGCCAACAATCAAACTGCATCCTCTTGAGTGCACCAAAAGACACTTGCTGGCAGTAGTTTCCTAAGGTTCCAGGCTGGCTACATTAATTACTGTTAACTTAATTTTTGAGTATTGAGAAGCAGCTTTAATTAGCCATTCCATGGCTTAAAATCATCCTTTTATGAATTTCAAGGAATAGCATCTTGACTTATAGACTACTTACCAACCTACATGTCTTTTATTTGGGAACAAAAGTGGTAGTAAATTTATATGTGGCCTGACAAATAAAATAGGCAGAGGTTTAATAAAAATCACGCCAGGAGAGGAAAGGTTATGTTTTCCCTTTGAAGTAAAATAAGCAGCTCTAAAAAGGCTGGGTATTTTTATCATCCTCAGTAAAGTTTTGACTGGACAAAATAAACCACATTCTGATGGTCTATCACTGAATCAAAGTATTCAATGAATTAAAAGAAAAAGCACGTATTTTATGAACTTAGTGAAAGAAAGCAAATAATTCAAATAACTGCAGGGCAGAGCCTGAGCAGAGAGGATCCCATTTGTGCCTTGCAAGTTCTATCCCAAAACTCCTGAATGCCATCTGACTATTCCATTGGGATACCCTTTAAGAGACCACACACTTCAACCCTGCTACAGTCAGCAGAGTGTGCTGTGCCCTGAACTGGCACCTCTCAGCAGCCAGCCTGGGCTGCGATGGCTTGGGGACTCCCGCAGATATTCCAGGACCCAGCAGGCACACAGGGCTATGTAGTACACAGGAATGGGGTATATACTAAAGGTCTGTGCCTGGGGGCCATGACTGCAGAACCCACACAATGCCCAGAATTCCCCCCCACAGCAATACATTTCTAACCTAAATTTTCCATGGCAATGGCATTCAATCGCCATGATGTTAAAAAGTTGGTTAGGAACTGATGAGAACTGCACTATACTGCCTCTCTGAGGACGTTTTATTCTGTCCTCTGGCTGGCACAGAACTAAAAGACAGAAAGGAGAGCTAACCTGAGCTCTGCCCCCGACTTGGTGCTTCTAGGGTGGACAGGCTGCTGGCAGAAGCACAAGGGCTGCTTTCAGCCAGTGCTGCCCAGCACTAGCAGCAGAAGGATGCTGGTGCAGCCAATGCCTGCCAGATATCCCTGTCTGTGTGGAGGCTGCAATCAGCCTCTCTTCTTAGGGGCAGTTTGGTTTGTCACAAACATCTGAAAATCAACAGTTTTAAGAGAAACCCTGCTTTTAGACTACAGCAGCATCATGCCCGTACCTGCTTATAATAACACTGGTCCTACCTGGGTAGGTAGTGGTAGATCTAGGGTAGATCTAGGGGTCTGATTTTAGGCCCCTTTTTCTTAAAATTTGGTTTAACTAGTGCAGTAACAGGCCAGGTAGGTCTGTGAGACTCTCTTTTCTGCCCTGCATCAGATTCTCCACCATCTCACTGAGTACTAAGACACCAACCAACTTCCCAGCTGTCCTGGCAGCATTTCTCAGGCCACCAGCCACTGCCAGGCTCCTGTTCTTGCACCACAGTCATACTCTATGGGGTTGCAGTGGGCTACTAAGGAAACGAGAACCCAGGGCAAAACTCAAAAAACAAAAGTAGCGTGGGGTAGGGGAAGTAGAGCCAAAGCGGTGAGTAAGCCAAGGATACAGATACTAAAATCAACAGGCATTTTAACTTACAAGAGGAAGAAGGGAAGGAAAATAAATTAGTGCTCCCAGAGGAGACAGTCTGGATCTGCTCTTGTCCTAAAGCAAGAGAGTGGAAACAAGCATTTGAGAGCAGTTCATTTATACAAGGTGTACTGAGTATGCTAAGCAAACTACCAAAGGAGGCGATAAACCTGCATCTCCGAGAATGGTCTAAAAGGAGTTAGATTGGCACTTTAGACCAAAGAGATATTTGAGGCTGCAAAAGCAAGCAGCAGTATACAGGGACATGTGGACGCAGCTCACGTGGCCCATGCTATTGACGTGTTTTCCCTCCCCAACCCAGCCTGCTCAGCTTGATTACTTACATCTTGTATAACTTACAGACATAGTCTAAAGAGAGTCGGCCAATTTCCACTCAATTTATAATTTAGCAAGCAGAGGATCTTGATCCTTCTAATTTACATAAAACATACATAAAACTGAAAAGAAAATAGCTTTAGAGCATACGGGCAAGAGCCACAGAGAAAAGGAGCAGTGAAAAAGGACACGGAGCAAAAGCACTCTCTAAATAATGCTTTGCTAAGGGGTTCTGAGTACCTTGTTTATGATAAATATCTCACAGACAAGCAAGTTTTCATTGTCACAGGCATGTGTTGGCACTGTATCTCAACCTCATCACTGGATGATGAGCCACATAGGCCTACCTAACCAATGCCATAATGCTGGATGGGGCTTTTTCACTGCATCTTTCTTTCTCTAGGTAAAGAAATATTGCTGAAAACCTTCTGTGACAATATTGCAAGAAGTCATCGCTGTGTTCCAAGGTAGTACTGCCTTCCTCCCATTCCCTCTTGGACATCTCCTTTTGATGAAGAAAGGCAGAGAGCTCTCACCCTGTGGGTACATCCAAGTCAGCATCATGCTTTCCAGGGAGCAACAACAGGGTTGCACTCCTGTGACCATTTCTCCTGGATTCCTCCTCCATGACTGCGAGGTTCTAGTAGAGACAGCAAAGGCATTCTCTGAGAGGAGACACCACCTGCCAAGTGCCAAAGCTGATATTCCTTCTGTGGCATGGTAGGCTCCAAATCATGCCTCTCTTCCCCATTTGTCTGAGGAGTCATCCTGGGTACTAACAATAGACTCCATGGAGGCTGGCAGAGCTCAGGCTGCCTCACCAACTTCTGTCTGAATTCAGTCATTTCCAGTGAGCAAAGTATAAATAGATGCTGCCTCATTATTGATGTATATTTTGCAAAGGGTTTAGCCAGGGATGAAGCTTGCCTGCTTTCCTTTTATGGATGAAAAGCGGGATCCCAGAGCCTTTATGTGAGATCTCTGCACATGTCAATCAAAACATACCAGGAGGAAGATTTTGTGCTCTTAAGTCCATGTTAAATGGCAGCCACACAAACATGAGAAATGTCCATGGAAACAATATGCAGCTCTGCATGTGCGCACATGCGTGTATAGGCACGTTTACACACACGCACATCAAAAACAAACGAAAACAGAATTGTAATGATCGCAGCCTAATTCTTCTATTCCTTTTCAAATCCCAAGACCAGCCTGTAGTCTGGGCTACTCTGACACAAATCTCATTTGACATTGTTATAAACCACTGATTTACACTAATGGAAGGGTTAGCCTCCGATTTAAAAAGCAGACCTTAGTGACTGGACCAAGGCCTGAGCCTCTCAGCCCTTTAGTCTAACTGTAGCGCATTGATACTTGCCAGCTAAATTTGATCATGGACTCTAGCAAAGGCAAGTTATTGATATTTCAGAAAGCCATGCCTCACACTTCCGAGCAGCAAATAGCCCATCACTAAGAAGGACAAACCCTTGTCAGCATGAGCTGACTTCTATGAAATGAAACAGTGACCTCACTGCTAGCTCCAGAGTTAATCTTGGAAGAGAGATTTTATTAGAGAAAGCAGAGGTATTGTTCTGACTCTCTACAGGGCACATATTTAAGTTTTGCATCCAGGAAATGTGGAATACTTTAAATAGAATGGTATTTGGTAAAAATTAAAACCTAAAAACTCCATCTAAGTATTTTGTGGGGAGATTTGTTAATTTGGTTTGTTTTTCTTGGACTTTGCATCCTTTCCCTTTCTGGAGTTTTTCATCCCTCTTTACCAGGGAAGCTGGAGTGGAGTGAGCATCACCGCCTCACTGCAGTTCCAGTAAAAGAAAATTAAATGTGTCTATGTTCATCTCTAACTGAGGGTTAGAGGCTAGAAGGAAGACTGGTCCTGCCTTCTTCACTGGGAAGAATTTACATACACAGAAATGACAAGTACCCAAACAAGGAGAGCAAAAGGGAGTGAGTTTGTCTCTTGCTTCCTAGAGCAGGACTTGCAGATCCAGTTTTCACCAAGAAGCTCTATGAACAGCTGAAGGCAAATGGATTTATGTTATCACATATGCAACAGACACGTGATGTGACAGCCACATGATGTTATAACACAACAAAGGACAATGAGCAGTCAAAAAGAAAAGTGTTGTGCTGAAACCTTGAAAGGAATTGTTATTGTCTTCTGTGTAACTCATATCCTAGCAAGCATGAAGGGAGAAAGGTCTCTTCCCTAAAAATGGAAAAATCACCACCTCTTAAACTGAGGTCTGAGAAAGTTTCCACTGCTGTCCTCTATGGTTCAATTATTAGGAAATTAAATTATTCTGACATTTCTAAAATAAAACATGTTGAGAAAGAAAATCGCTTCCATCCCCTCAAATCTTTTGCATGTATCTTAAACAGGATGGGGGACAGCCAGGCAGTGGAGGAAAGTAGGGGAACAAGAAACTATTTTTCCCATAAAGGTCATAACAACCAGAGCATCAAGACTGTAGGAAGTGTTGCTCTAGTAAAACAGCAAGTAATAAACTGTTTGATTTCAGAAGAAGGCTTCATGGCAATTTGATGAAGAGATAATACAAAATGCATTTTCTTGGACTAACCAGGTAAGTTATCTCCTGAAGAATGATTGTTAAAGGATGAGTTTCCAAATGGTGTGAAGCACTAGTGTGAAGTCTCCCTGCTCTTTACTATTTCCCATCTAACTTAAAGAAAACTAAAAAAAAAAAATCCTTTATAATGCAGTAATTATTGATGCCTTTTTATTTGAATTTTCTATCAACCTCCGGTTAGGAGAATATGAATACTTGCAAAGCAATTACTATCAGATAAGCTAAGAGTAGTCATATGAAATCTACAGTATCTATGTAAATGCCTCTGTAAGATGCAGTGAGATGGTTCTTTTTTTGGTAACAGGCTGCACAATTGTATGCTTCACTGTTCTGGTTCAGAATGTTCCTGTTTCTCCAATTAGGGAAGACCAGTCCCATGTTGATCACTTTATCTTTGATTGCCAGTGATTTAAAAGATAAGCTTGACCTGTGACGATTAAACAACTTCTTGTCTTGATTTAGTAAGAGAATTGTTACTATTCCAAACAAGGTTATGTATCACTAATTGTTAATGTTAAAGTCAACTGTATTTTTCCAGCATTTCATGCCTAATGAAATTATGTGAAAGGGGTGTACACTATGTACAACTCGGATGATACAGAACAATACAGTGGTGACAATGGACCCTGAAGCAGATAAAATATTTACTTAATCTGAAATACTTTAGAGTAGCTCAGAAAGTTTAAGTTGTCTCTTATAGGCCTACCTCTTTCTTCTTAGTGGTATAAAGTGTTGGGGAATTATCAGAGCCATTCAGCTCCATGGAGGTGTGTCACAGCAGTTAGAAGCAAGGAGGCCTCCCCAAGTGGCTCTTCAGACTTTGCAAGGTGACTACTGCCTGCTGTATCTTGGCCAAGGTAATTTTATATCTCCCAGGCAAGGGCTTTCCTGCCTGGAGATTGTTCTGTTGCTTAATATCATCCCCACTGGCTAGAGGGGCACTGGGTTCACTGAAAGGGAATGTTCGTGGATAGCCATGCTGCATTTTCTCCATACATAGCTTAAGGTCTATTTGCACATACCAGGCTACATCACCTTCCTGCAGACAGAACAAATTCTGACACTCAGCCCCCGCCCCAAAATCAATGGAAAATTCCCACTGGTTTCTGCAGGAGAATGATTTCAAAAGCACGAGAGTAATTTCATTTATCTATATGGGCATTATTATGTAATTTTGGCTAGGTATGTATATTCATATATATATATATACACAAAAATACATAAAATCCACCTTTCACCTGTATATTCAGGGCACTTATTTTTCCCACCCATCAGCCTCCTCTAGTTTCTGGAACATTTCACCTAATTTTCTCCCGGCCACTTTTAACTAGATACTGTTTTTCCAGAAAGAAAACTACCCAATGTGTGATGTTCCAGCCCTGATTTCAGCCCTTCTGATGCATTGTCCCAGCAACACACTGCGATACCTCCTCACCTACAGTCCATGGTGCCTCATCTCTCCTCTGCTCTCCAGCTCTGCAAAGCTGGGTCACATCTACCTTCTACCATCACCTCCTGGACTGTTCTCTTTACCTTCCTCAGGATCCTGTCTGTCCTTTGGTGTCAGACTCTTTCCATCACCTTTATGAATTCTAGCTTGGTTTTTCACTTTTAGACTGCTTATTTTTGGTCTGTCATTTAAATTTCTTTTAAGTCATTGTTATTATCGAGCCAACATTTATAAATAGCTCTATGCATTGCAGGTATGTGATAATCAAGTCCTTTGATTTTTGAGCAATTTGGTTACTAAATGATAGCAATAAAAAGCATGCAATCATCATGGGCGTTAGCCCAGGAAATGTTTCTACCGCTAAAGCTTTCCTGAGGTAGATGATGAATCGGGTAAAAATTTATGGCTCTTAATAATGAGTGTTATGATTTACCTTTACAACACTAACTGGTGAGGTGTCATAACAGCTAAGGGTATGACCTGGAGGGGGGAAGATTTCCAGAAAAATAGTAATCTATTAAAAGAAAGAGAAGGAAAAGCCTTTTGTGTATGTTAAGACATTATTTATTTTAAAAAATGCATAAACATTGAATTGTGTACATTACTGCTAGTGTGACGTAAAAAGGCAGAGAAAAGGGCTAGTTAGCTTCTTTTTACAGCTCAAATGTATGTGCATAGCTGTGTGGATGTATCATATTACTGTTTTCATTTTCCTCAAAAAAAACCCCTATGAACACTAGAAGCCACCTAAACTGACATGAAAAACAATAACTTGTTATGGGAAGAAAAGCTCCCCTCAAAATCAGATATAGTCATAAAAGCAGAAAACAAGCAGAATTGACTCCAAGGAAAGACATCTGCATAACTGTACATATCTACAAACAGCAGTGTGAGCATTTATTTTAGGCAAATTTGCAGCAGCAAGAGGAATCATAATGCTGATCCCAAATACGCACTGCAACAGCACGGCCCCTGCTGAGGTGAGTGGGTGTTGTGCCTCTGTCAGGTCTGGGAGAATGGGGCTTTTCTACTATGCTGTAGCCTCCCTTCAGAGAAGTGTGTGTATATATATTCATTTCATTCAGAGATATATACATATATAAGGGCTGTAGGCTTAAGTATTTGTGGAAACAGCGTATGAAATCAAATGGCAGTCTCCATCACTTAATTTAGGGTACTGATAAGCAGAGCAATGCTTCACATTATAGGTAGACCCAGGCAGGGCCCTGACACCGCCTGCTTAGGACAGCAGGGACCAAAGCTACTCTTCCTTCTCCCGCTCCCATTGTGGGGCAAGACATGCTTATGATGCTTGGAATCAGAGCCCTTTTGGCAGTTCCTACTTCTGGGAAGGCCCAAGCAGTCATGGAGCAGGGTGGGGAACAGATAGCAGCACGGGTGGCTGCAGGGAGGCCCTGCAGCACCCTGCTCTGCACCAGGACAGCTGCCACACCAGTGCCTGCTCTGACATCAATCAGCTGTGCTGCTTTGTGGGCTCTGGCGTGACAAAGACTTACCTATGGCAGCAGCCTTTGAGGCTACTCCAGTGGATAAAATTACCCAGAGATATAAATCTTCATAGGATTGTGTGTGGCCTTTGAAGACAAGGCTAAGTTCAAGTAATTATTTTTAGGCTAATTCTTTATTTAATTTTCTACCAGAAAATCCATTTTAGAACAGAAATTCAGTATTCTGAATTAATTAAATACGCACTCACCAAAATAGCTGTTAACGCACGGTTGGTGCTGCCACAAGCCTCATTCTAAAGTGTCCTAGAAAATGCTCGTACTGGTTCAATTAAAACCTCTTATTTATAAGGTAATTTCTTGTTATGTTTCACTATAAACTTTTAGTGTAATTTTTGCTGTTAATAAAATATCATTAAACTATTAGAGGCAGGGGGTTTTTAGAGTAATTTTTTAGCACACAGGATTCGCAATTTCTAAAGAAAAAAAATAGAAAGTGTAGCATTGTAAAAAAAAATTCCTTTCACTAGAGGTCTAATCTTTCCTGCAGCGAAATCAATTGGGGCTTTGCCATTGCATTGAATAGTACGATTTGGTCCCAAATATTTTGGATTTAACATGAGCAACCTTGCTCCCCTGAACAAGTCCCATGGAAGCTACTTTCCCAGGATCAGACCCGCTGTGTGAATAGTCACTTCTTAGAGGTCTGTTATTCAGAAATAGACTTATGTGACAGACCCCAGGAACTGCTAATTAACAGGGGGAGCCCCTCTGAGATCATGCTATTGGGAAACATAGTTCCAAAAGCCCTTATTCTATTGAGCCTTGACACAACATTTTGGAATAATTTTGGTGAACATAGCCAGTATTTCTCCGATCGGATCTTACACTTTCACTATTCTAACCCATATAGCATAGCAATTCCCGAAAGATTTTAGTGAAGAGAAATCTACAATCATCAAAATGTTAATTTTGACAATGACAAAGAGTATGTGCATTAAAAATGCATCAGCCCTGTCATTAAGGCATTATTCAGCAAAACCACCTCACCATGCTAAACAGAAAGCAACTAGAAGAAACCAAGTATAAAGAACTATTTGCTAGGGTTGTATTTAGGAGTACCAGTTCAATCCATACTGGACAAGGTACTCAAGCAAGCAAAGAGCAAACAAATCCACACCCTTTATGTGATGAAATGAGAACTCCTAATAATACTCTAAGTCACGACTCAAGGGAAAATGTCAACTAAAAGCTCAGATCAGAGGAAGGTTTGTAATACAAACCTGGATGTTTAAAATAGTGTTTCCATCGCTGTTCCTACAGCACTTGTGAATGTGGCTGTGTTATGGTGCTGAACTGACTATGATTTACCAGCTGATCATGTATTTTTAAAGCATTATTTCTGAAACTATTGAACATACTAAACTAGAAGAAAAAAATCTGCTTTCAAGTGGTATTAGAGAAACACAAGGATCAGAGTCCTAGCATCAAAGATGTGTCTAAAGAATAACAGATCCACACATCTGTGTAACAATGAGCACTCTACTCGCTACTGAAGACAACAGAGTAAGATTCCTTTGGCAGTTGTTGGAAATAATTAGGCAGAACCTACACAGCCTTTCAATCTCTAAGCAAGAGACAGAGAGAAAAGCATTCTCTATCTTCCTGCCTCACACTCACAACTTAACGATCACCCCACATCTGGCCTGTCCATATTAAAAACCAGTCCTAGCCTCACCATAGTCAAGCTTGGGAAGGATCCATTCAAAAAAAGGCTGTCTCATAACAGTACTCCTGGTCTTGCTTTAAAATGGCTTCTGATCTAATTCACTTAAGGCTGAAATCTGGTTTCACAATTGTGACTACGTAGCAACAAGATCTGGGATCGTCTGGGCATGTGGAAAGGCCTCAAATAGGAAAACACAGGGATGGATGATCACACCCTACTCTTTTTCTCTCACAGTCTTGTGGGCAGAAGAGTAGGGGGAAAAAGACTGAAACTGTGAATGTCATACCTGGATTTTCCTAAGCACGGCATCTAAAGACCAAACAGGCTTTTAACCAAAGCTTGTGCCCTGCTGCTGAGATTGAAAGAGGATCAGATGCACCTCTCCTGTGCTTAAGCTATGGGGCATGTCTTGGCCAATAATGGGAATCAACACTCCCTTGGTTGTGTCTCCCACCTGTCCAGCGGTGAATAGCAATTTGGAGAGTCCCGAGCTCTTGGGAGGGGACAAATAAGCACCACCTGAGCTGCAGAGGGGAAAACAACCGCTCAGCTCTTGCCCTGAGCATGTCTCAGCCTGGAGCCTCAGAAGCTGACAAGCTCTGCGTTGGGCTGGGTGCTTCCTGACCTGCTGGGCTGGAACTGGTGGGAAGGCGGATTCTTAATCCTGCACTTACCGAGTTGGTACTGCAGGGAGAGGATAAGCGGGCAAGAGGGGCATCTCTCTCCTTGAAAGCAACCGTCCACAACCTGTTCCCCAATAGCTGCCCCGCCGGGTGACCGAACCCCTCGGCAGCCGGGGAAGAGGGACTTCCCCGGGAGTCGGGCGCTCCGCGGCCGTGCGGGGTGTCCCTCGCCCCGTTAGCACGGGTGCTCGGCATCTCCGCACCCGACGGCACCCCCAGCCTCGCACCACTGGGCTGCTACTGGCGAGGGAACGGAGGAGGCGGCAGCCCGGGCTCTGCCAGCGGGTGCGGGCGGAGCCGAGCCGCCCCGGCCCTGCGGGCATTCCGTATCCCGGGAGAGAGGGACCCTCTTCAGGCGAGACCGCCTCGGTTCCCGCATCCGCTTTCTGNGTGGAGACGCACCCGGCAGCCGCCGTGGCCCCCCCGGCCACCCCCTGCCCTCGGAGCTTGGCCAGCGTTTCCCTGGCCCTCCCCAACCCGGGGCTTGCTCCCACGCACACACACACATCGGGCATCCTCTTCCACAAGAGACAGGACGTCCGAGCTCCCCCCGCCCGGGCAGAGACACAGAGTGAAACATTGCAAAGCGTAGGAAAAGATGGAAAAGGTGCTACCTTGGCAACTAGAGGAGGTGAGGAGCCAGCTGGTGGGCTGGGGGCGGTCGCGCTGCCTGCCTGCCTGCCCGCCGCCGGTACTCTCCTCGACTACGCGTATTCTTAAGCAATAACAACGTAATCCGTATTATCCACCCAAGAATACCCGTCACCGAAGAGAGTCAGAAAGCTGCTGCTGTTCGAAGTGCTGCACCGGGACAATAAATCCATAACTATAATTCGCCTCTAGAAGAAGGAGAATCCACAAGGGCTGCCGGACGGTCTTGTCTTATATCCAATGTACGCTGAACCTTCCCATCCTGCAGAGGCAAACGAGAAGAGCAGACGTTTAATACACACGCGTACAGTCCCTCTGCTCTCCTGCTGCCTTAACGGAGCGGGCAAGGGCTTGCAGGCGAAGTGAAAGGAAATAAATCAAAGTAAGGCTGAGTTTACCTGGTGATTGCCTGGTTTCTTCCTCTGTGCTTCTCTGGTATCCTATTCCCTAGCTGTATGGTCCATCAATTCTCTCTGGGAGCTTGCAAGAGATGTCATACACAGCAACAGATTCCTGCAAAAGAGATGCACGGTTAAGCACACAAATATTACAAATCTGTTTGCATAGGTGGGCTTGAGAGAGCTTCGATAAAGCAGCAGACACGCCTGAGAGACTTTTCATCTGGGCTTTGGAAATGCATTTTACAAGTCCTGACTCACACTGACTCGATGTGCTACCAAGAGGAGGGAGGGCAGAAAGGAAAGCGATGGAGAAGGGGGAAAAAAAAATCAAAGAAATAGCAAAGGCTCTGAGCTCAGCAAAGGCACTCCTCTATCAGGCCTCCCTAGCGCCATAAAAATCTAAGGCGAAAAAGGCTTCAAAGTACAAATTCGGCGCACTCCGCTCCCCGCGTGTGCCCGAACGGCGGAGCCCGGTGGCTGCGAGGCGCCGAGCCTGGC
>WEIV01026505.1:136607-252238 GCA_013390005.1 Calyptomena viridis
GCGCTCCCGGCCCCGCCCGGCCCCGCCCGGGCCCGCGGAGGGAACGGGGCGGTACCTCCCGCCCGGGGTGGTGCCAGGGGACGGAGCTCTGAGCACAGGCAAGCCAGGGAAAGTAGGCGAGCTGGATCACTCACCCCTTCCCCTGGCAGGGTAGAGGGGATGTGGGGCTGAGCCAACATCTGGGCCCTCTGGTACAGCAGCTGGAGCGGTTGCCCTCCCGCGGGAATGACGGCACTGAAGATCCCACCGGCAGGGTCTCGGCAGGGTCTCGCCTCCCTTGGGCTGTACAGAGGGGGCGCAGGGTGCAGCCTCTGCACGGAGCCTTCAGCCATACGAGAAGAACGCTGTGTTGGTCAGCCACCTGTCCCTGCTCACCCACACTCCTGCTCTCCCAGCCGACACGAGGAGTTCCTCATTCAGTATTACCTTGAGCTGTTCCAACTCTGCTTCTGCATCGGCACTTGAAAGCAGGGAAGGATTACCTGGAAATGTTGAATAACACTTCAAGTGCTAGGCTAGTGAGGTAATCAGGAAATCGAAGAGACTCTCTGAATGGAGTAGCCTAAAAACCAAAAAACACGAGACAATTTGAGATACTTTGTGACTGGCTACTTCTTTCTCCAGGACATCATCTGATGTTACATCTAGGTGATGTTCTGTTACCTGGGGACGTTGGACTTGCCTGGCCTGATAGTTCAGATCTCATCTCAGTTCACAAACTGATTGAGATCCATTTAAAAAGCCCTTACTTCCTCTGTCCCTAGTATTCCCCTTGGAAAACTGTTCCAGAAACTCATAACTTGACTCCTTAAGATTTCCAGCCTATGTTTATTAGGGACCCGTTTATATCCATTTGTTCAGATGCCAATTTTGTCCTTGAACTTAATTAGTTCTGATATTTACTCCCCTCACAGTGTACTAATACTCCTTCTCATAATTTCTTTTGTTTAAATCAAGCTTTTCAGTCTTGTGTCATAAAACAGAATCTTCATTTCCCTGATTATCCCCATATCCTAGCAACTTATGAAAACTGGGTCATGACCAACACCCAGAAACTACAGTTTTCAAAAAGGTTCATTATTCTATCCATTTTCACTTTGACCAAGACACAAGTAGGGAGAATGATTAGCATAAGGTCAGACAAACCACAATTCTCCTGACTTCAAGTTCTTTCGTAATCTATCAGGGACATGAGTTCTGAAAGGCTTGTGGTTTATAACTTGGCATTACATCAATGCACATTTATATACCTATATATCATCTTCTGGAGGGGAAGAATGGCCTTGTAGTTAAGAGGGTATATTAGAAATCTGGAGACGTGGCTTTGAATTCCACATCTGCCAAAGGCAACAGAGGTAATTTTGGCTAGTCCTTCAGTTTTTTGCCACATTTCACCAATTTTAAAATGGGAATAGCAATCCTCCTCTTCTTGCCTCTTTTTCTTTCCCGTATACTTACTTGCATTGTATGCTCTCAAACCAAGTAGCTTCTTTGTGTGTACTCCCAGTGCCTGGCATTCTGAAGTCCAAATGTGTCCATGACTCTGAAGCTGCAGGTAAAAATAGCCCATACTCTCATAAAGTCTACTTTAAGGATCTGTCATCAAAGCTGTTAGTCAGTAAGCACACTAGGAACTGCAATTCTCGAGATCTGCAGCCCATTGATTACATTAAAAACATTCTCTGTCATTAAACTAAGCCCAGGGACCAGTAATAAAGCCAGGGACATTTAACTGCAAAGCCACATCCTGGCTTCTGGTTTTCAAGTCTTTGCCTGGCTGAAAACCAAGTCAAAGCTTTATTACTGTTGTTGTTATTATTATTATAGTATTTAAACATAGGCACATTTTAATACACCTTCTTCACCAGTTTTCAATTCAGAAGGCTTGTTTTTGATTAGCTACTGCTGCACAGAAACAGGACTAGCACTGGAAGCTCCAACAGCCCCTCAACTGGAGCGGTCCTGGTAATAACAAGTGCTATCATTGTCCTTTCCCAGCAACACAAGTGCAGACAGTTGAAACTGAGTACAGAAACAGAGAGCGCTCTGTTGAGCTGAGGTGAAGCAATGATATTTATGGGAGTAATTATCAGAGAAAAACTGGAAAAATATGATTACAGCAAATTGTAACTCGCTCAGATATATTCTTTGTTGTAAGAAATAGCTCATCTGAGACCAAACCAATATGAACAACAGACTGGGAGTGTCAGACACTGAATCTCTGGAGGCTGATACCATCAGACCCTCTGAGCAGAACATGATCCAGCTTTAGAATGTTAGAGAGCCTGATGTCAGCAGCCTGTGCCTCTTCTCAGCCCTTCTACTCACTTCAAAACAACCTAACAAATTGTGAGCTGCTGGACTCCTTACTGGAAAAGCTGTCATGGAGATGCTGTCCCTAAAGAGCACTGGCAGGATACTGGCTGCTGTCTCTCGAAGCTGGTCACTTTCTCTACACTGTTCCATCAGCAGTTGTAGCTGTTCAGTGCCACTGGGCAGCTGGCAGAAGACAGTTGGGTTTCAGGGTGTGGCTGTGTAGATGCAGTAGAGTGGCACAACCATGCACAACACCCATCACTGCAGTGGTGCTGCCCTCCCATGCGATGCCTCTCTTGGCTTCTGCCTTTCTGTTTGATGAATACAGGATGCCTTCAGAGAGCTTCTGCCACAGGCGCAGTTACGGACTCGGCCTGTGGGCAGTGACGGGTACCCTGGGTGGAGGTTGGGCTCTGCTGAAGGAATCGCAACAGCCTAAAGCAGACCACGAGGCCAAAACCTGTAACAGCATGTTGAGTCTCAAGGACCTTAAGGGAAATAAACTATAAGCTCTGGGAGGTTGTGTCAAAGGAGAGAATATAGCTAAGAAAAGAAACCCTCAGAAGTTATGATTGCTCTGGCAACATTTCTATGTGCCCTGTATGCAAAAGGATCTGAACACAGCTTGTGTAGACAGGTTTTGTGCCTTCATATTCACATGCAATCTTGGCTTAATGCAAGTCATCTGCACCAGGGTAAATGCTGTTTTGCCAAGTCAGTTATATTTGGGGAGGGGTTTTCACAACACTTTCATGGCAGAGTATTTTACACGGTTCATGCAGCTAATGTCTTGCACCTGATATTTAGAAATTTTTAGAAGCAATAACCAATATTGTGTAAAAACAAAAACATCACTTAATAAACTAGTCAACTCTTTTCATTTGAATGTACCTACCCATAGATCAGATGCATGATCAGAGGTTCTTCAGGTGTCTTGAGAGCTCTGTAGGTGTTATTGTTGCTCTCAAGTAGTCTGTGAGAAGAATTATAAATGGTCTTTACCTTTAATTAAACAGAACATCTTGTAAATTAAAGACATGCTCTCGCACATCAAAATTGAGTTAGCATCCATTTTTATTGTGCATCCTATGGCTCTCTAACAGCCTAGTGAGTCCACAGCCATCTGAACACACATTGCTGGTTCTCTTTTCCCCTTCATTTTGGGCATTATGTGTTAGATTTTATCACATCAGAGGAGGGGAAAGATTCTCTAACTGACTGCTAATATTTAAATAGTTCTCCTGCTTAATATTCTTGTTGCTTACAAAAACCCTCAAAATATATTGGTGTGTCCTGACAATGGCAGAGGAGCAGTTTTGGACACCTGTGTGACATACATCTTACTATCTTACATAGAAAATTTGACAGTGAATGACAGAACACCTTAGAGGAATCTAAGAAGATGATAAAGGCAACAGCTTTCACATGAATACAAAGTCTAGTTCCTAAAAGTTACAAGCTTTTTTTACATGCATCCTTGTAATTTGACATTTATAATTCACTGTAGTGCTGAATCTCTGTCATTCTCTCACTGTCAGGTTCTTTATACGTGAATGTACATGTCCTTTTTAATTAGTATATCTATTTGAACATTTAATCTCATCTCTTCACCTTATTATGCAGTTGCATGTTTATCTGTTATGTATTAGCAAATGCTTTGGGTATAACTTATATAGTTCTATGTTGCTCCTGTCTCTAAACGGGTGCCTGTAATTTCTTTTTCTGGTTGTAACACCCTTTAATCCTAAAATAAAACCCCATTAATTCACAATGGATTTAATAATGGGTAAAAAAAATATCCTGCAGAGAAACATTAATCTTCAAAATTATATTTTTGTATATATATATACACATACTGTACATCTTTTATTGTATATATTATATATACAATATATTGTATATATTATGTAGTATCTTCCTCATAAAGAACACTGAAGACCTTTTCTGAGGCCTTAATGCCTTTGCAACATTGATAAATATTAGACCTATTTTATCCTTGGAGAAGCAGTACAGAAATATTGCAGAACTTGCTCAGGGTAAGCAAAGAAAACAGTGAGGCAGCTGCAGACAGAGCAAGCCCTGAGGTCTCAGCACCTGACCCGAAGCCCACTGGAAAACACAATCAATATGAAAAGCAGGTTGTATCTGTAGGCCTCAGTTCCAGGACTGACCTTTTATCACTTGCTCATCATTTTACATTAGGACCCTGGGTGGTGCCATGCCATCACCTGATATTCCTGTTTATTAATTAGCTTAGTTGAGATTAAATTCAATTGAAATGAAAGCTTTTCAGTGTAATGTTGAAACAGGCAATGAAGGACACATCTCTTAGAAATAGTCATATTGATACTGAAGACAAACAAAGAATTTATTTTAATATTTCAAATACTACGTCTTTGTAGTTGAAGTTGGAGTGGTTGTACTGCTTAAAGCACAGAATAAAAAGAATGGCTGCTATTTGTGCAGTAGAATTAAAACTTCCCTTCTACCAGTATTTAAAAAAAAAATCTTAGAGAGGAATTAAAATTAAACTTTTCCCAGCTTTCAGCTGATCACAGACAAAGATATTAATACAAATACTGAAAACCATTTTAAATGCTCCTAACTTGTGGTTTTGACAGATACCAGGTTTACTTTGAGAAGAAAACAAAACCCAGTAGTAGATCAGAAGAACTCACTCATACAGTTTAAAAGGGTATACAATAGTGAAAAAGACTATTAAATAGTGATAAAGGCTATTTTAAAGAAAAAGAGAGCATGCACATGGATGTCAGTCTGTTGTTCATACCATTCAGTGGAAGAGCTGGGGGTGTTACTAGCAACTATCTCTGTGCTGACAGCCTCAAACCCTGGGAACACAGGGAAGATGCACTGCCTCCTCTAAAGGTTTCCTATTTAGTCACACAGTATTTTCAATGGAGAAGAAAATCTGCTCAGGCCACTACTTTCACAAATATTGATCTTTACTTCCGTTGGTGTATATAGCAGATGTAAGCAGCACAAGAGAGATTTTGTTTAGGCACTGTATTTTTTTACTTGGGTCTAATCATTGATCTGCGAAGCTCCACTTGGTTTACACAAGTTTACTACAAGAAATAGAAGAAACCAAGTTTGTTTTCAGAGTTCTCTAGTCTGAGCAACTTTTTTCAAATGACCTCGGTGGTGCTGGTCGAGGGTTTACCTCTTTATATTGATTTAAATGTCTTCTAAATACTCCTGGTAGTACCTATTCAAAAAATTAATCTTCTAAAGAGCTTCCTCAGAAAATATAAACAGCATCAAATAGCATTTAAATGTTCCTAAATACAAAAGAGAAGCAAAATAACTACTTTATTGATTTTAAACTATTAAGAAAATATGTGTATCATATTTTATAGTTATATTATCACTGTACTTATATACATGTTAATACTTAAGAAATACACTAGAAATCCCTTTTCTCCTTTAATTTCTGATATGAGAAAAATTCCTATTCAGTCAGTGAGGCTTTTCAGTAAGCAGAAAATTATTAAGGATTTTAGAATACATTGCCTGGGTCAGAAGTGTCTTTGGAAACAAGACAAGTTTTGTGAATTTTCAGGATTTTTTTTCCCACAGCAGCTGAGTATGAATTGGAGGGTTTCCAAACCTAAGAAGAACAATGCATTGCCACAACCATACTCGTAGAAAGCCATGGCTTTCCCTGAGGAAATGACCAGAAAGGCTACAGCTTCACTGCAAAAGTTTGTGTAGCCTAACAAATAGGGTAAAGAGTTCTTTCATAAATGTCAAATATAGTTTTCTTTCAAAGATAATCTGGTTTTGGCTAAGAGTTCCCTGTGTCCCAAGTCTCTGTTTTGCTGGCTTTTTTGCTTGGTCAGGCTTAATATTGCCATTTCTGAGATCTGGGAGTGTGACTCTCCACTTCCAGCATCCTTAAATGCTGAGTTCTTCCACTACTTAGCAAGCCTAAATCAGGCCGTGCAACGAAATTGCGTCTCAGGTTCTGCTTTATTGCAGACAATCTGTGCTTTGCCCTAAGGCAGGTGGGGTGCCCCCCAGGGATCAAACAGGCAGGCTTCTCAGAGTCCGTGTCTTAGCTTAGGTCTGCAGTAAAATGAAGTGCACTTTGTACTTGCAAACATTTACATACAGTATACGAGGAGTGCTGCAAGAGAAAGTTCAGTAGTATGAGCATATGTATCATTCTCTTTGATATATCTCTTCTATTTTCTGATCCCATTACTATAGATCAGCTCTAAGTCTCATATCTAAACAGTTAGTCCAAAGGGAAAGTCCCTATTTACAGGCTGGATTAAGAGCTTTAGCAACAGACAAGGCATAAAGCCATTCATTTACTCTATAAGAAAAATAATTTCTTTGTATTTTATCACTTTCCAGCATCTTCCAAATCTTTTTCTTTGCTTTGCTTTCCCTCCAAACAGAAAGTAAAATGGGAAGTTCCCATTTCACAGAATGGATCAAGGAAAGGAAAAAATCATATTGTGCAATTTTCCCTTTTTGCCTCTAATGGGTTTACTTTTCCTTCACCCCTCAGGGCTCCTGGAAGCATGTGTGTTCAGCTGAAATGCCTCACCACTGTCTTGTTAGACCTTTTCCCCAGACTTTTCTTAAGAAGCGGGTGTTTGGAACAGAATAAGACTGGAAGATAAGGAAAATGCTGGAACATGAATAGTGCTCAGCTGAGCTAAGGATCTGTCCCTATCCACAGCACAGGCAAAGGAAAGAGATGCACTAACCACGGGTGGAGGGGGCAGGCAGTGGGCAAAGAAATACATGGCACAGCAAGAGCCGTAGAAAGAGAGGATGAAGAAGGTTCAGTCCAAAAGGGTCAATAACGCAATTGAGCCTCTTCCCTCAGGCAACCACTACACAGGGCAACCTATCAAGGCCTCCTAAAACAAGCACTGCAAGTCTCCAAAGACTTAGCAAAAGAGGAGTGAAAAAGGACTGCTGCATCTTGGGTTATTTATTTGGGGGGAGGGGAGCAAGCAAAGATAGTAAGCAATTAAGGGTTAGTAGTGGGTAATCAAAACTTTCAATTTTTGAGATCAGAATGTTTGCTTTAATTTCTTTTTCAATCTTTTTGTGTACTGTAGCCCTCTTTGAAACAAAATCCATAATTTCAAAATGGCTGAAGGGGAACATTTTACAAATTGTAATTATCCATGAAAGCAAAAAACTATTAAAAAACTTTAAAAAAAGAAAGAAGCTGTGATCAAACAAAAGTTAGTAGTACATAAAGATGAACCTTAAAAAAAAATCCCAATGATATACCTGAATGGAGAAAAACTGAAGACAGGCATAACAGAATGGAGTCAGAGGGAAAGCATTACTTTGTGAATCTTTACTAAGGCTAATTCCCCCAGTCTGGCTCAGATTTGCAAGGTTTGGCCCAAGTGAGCTTATAAATTTAAAATTCTCATTAACTTTTACTCCTTTCAACTTACCACAAGCCAGCGCACAGCTTGGTGAGCTCTTGCCTGCACCAGGAGCTCCAGCCTCAGACCCAATACACTGCCTGGGCATCACTCCCCTCTGCCAGCACAGTCTTGGCTGACTCTGTTACCCCTCATTTTTTGCACATACTCCAGCCTCTACTTACAGATCCATTTCATGGCTCTTCTCATCAATCCCAGTACTTTTCTCCACCTGCTGGTTAAATTCCTCTGCTCCAAACTCTACCCTGGCAGGCAGGCTTGGGCTAAGTAATTTCCCAGCCTAATGGCCTCTTTGGTGTGTGTATTAACCCAAATCACCTGCCTGAGCCACCCAGGGTGAATGATCCCTCATTACATCTGCTCTGGGAGATGGATAACACCATTCTGACAGCTCAGGGTGGGTTTCATCTATACAGACACTTTCGTGATAAAACAATTAATCATGTCAACCAGCATTTTTCATTAGTACATCCGTGTGGGCAGGGTATTTTTAATAGCATTCATTTCTCATCGGTGCCTGTTTGGTTCATCTTACTTACATTCTCACAATTAACTGAATTACCAATTTCAGAGACTGAAGGGAATTTCTTCCACATTTTCCCATTTTTCCTCAATTCATCACAACAGTGACAGGTATACTTGAGCCATTTTGTTCTTATCTGTAATATGACACTCCAGCAAAATTTATTTAAGAGAATTCCTACCATAGCACAGGAATACTGACCTTGTTGCCACCCAATTTCTTTAAATGGCTCATTACTGTTGTGGAATTTGGTCTCTTGCTCTTTATCTCATTAGCTGTAAGGCTCTGAGATATGTTGGGAGGCCTCTGGTATGAGGTGTGGTGTAGAGCAGATAATCAGTAGACAAACACACTTGACTGCAGCAGCAGGTAACTGGCTTTAATGGCTCAACTGGGCTCTTCTCATGTGAACTTCCCAAGGACCTCTCCCATCTTCCAGTAGAGCTGATGCAACACCTCTGACTTATTCCAGTAGGAGTCCAAGATTAAAGGATCTCTCTCCTTTTGCTGTCCTCAATTCAAGAATGAAGATGTACATGACCAATGTGAGTTCCTCCCCCAGAAAAAATAAGATAAATCCTTAATTTTATTATACTTTTCCCCTCAATGCAAGTTCCACTAATATGCCACATAGCTTCTTGTTTGCCTTCCTTAAGTCTCTAGCCTTTTTGCAAAACAAGAGGACTCATCACAGCTTTTAAGTGGTCATAGACACTGCAATACAAGGTAGCGCATTCCACGTTAAATCAATATTAGAGTGAGGGGTGAATACAATCTACCCAACAAATAATTTATTGTGAAAATTATTAAAATTCATAGCTTAGAGGTGTGAATGCTTCTTTAAGAAAGGTACTTATGTTATCCCCAAAATAGCACCAGTACCATGTGATGTTCTAGTTGCTATGGTTACCACAAATTTGTTATTTAATAGCAAAGAAAATAGATGCACAAAACATGCTAATTATAACTGGTACAAATTTTTCTAAATGTTTTATATGAATATGCATGCATGTTTTATGCATAAGGAATAGGAAAGCCCTTTTTCAAATAATTCTTCAAGTTTTTAGAAGCATTTTAATAACTGGTGGGGAAGTACATTGTGTGGATTTCAGCAACAGAGGAAAAGGAGACTGAAAAATTGAAGATGGGCACTTTGTCTAAAACCATGCCATTTTCTATTCAAATAGCAGGAGAATCCCAAAAACCCAAGATGTTTATATTTGTTGAACCTTTGTACTTTCCCAACCACATTTGCTTTGTTTCTTCTTCTCCTCTTTGCTATGTTGAAAGGATTCCCAGTCTGAATTGAAGTCCCTGAGAAACAGTTGCAGGACCATTTGAAGTTCCACTTTATGAAATTATAATGTTAATATAACCCCAGTACAGAAACTGAAGTGCTCCAGACACTGCCAAAATTGACACTGCTTGATACAACTAGAGCCTCCCTCTGCCTGGAGCCCCTGGTCTCCCACCTGCATGAGCAGTGTGCTGGTTCTGCAGCCTGGGCCTTGCTGCTCCTGCTGGTGCTGGCTGACAGCAGGACACACCTCAGCGTGCCCCACTACTGCAGGCTCCTGCTGCAGGATCTGGGAGGGCCTCCATGGGCTGGGAGCTCAGGCGTCACTTGGCAGAAGGACAGCCTATGAGCACAGCATGCAAAGATGCTGCTGTGGACTTGCACGTATTGCAAAAAGAAATACATGGGGCTGACTCTAGTTGCACAGAGGAGGGATGAAAGTGATACGTATGCAAACAGATTTCTTATAAGTCCCTTTTTCTTTCTGTTCTCCACCAGATATTCCCAGAGAAAAGTCGAGGGGACACAGCGTGTACAGTACTTTAAGTACTGGAACTGTAAAACTCGCCAGCCTGACAAGGTCCTGGGGAGGAGCAAGAACAATGTGGTTCCTTTCCTTAGGCTGTCTGTGTCCACAGTCAAAAGACTTTCAACACCAAATTAAAAAAAGATACAATTGCGAGTTGTGAGAAGAAAGTAACTGGCTCATGGCTGGTGCAGGAAAGCTGCTAAGAACTCGTGCCGGCAGTGGCGCTGTGTGCAGAAGCCAGACATTGTTTGGGGCTCAGTTGGGTTGGTGTCTCACCACCCAGTGCTAGACAGCCCTGGCCACTCATCTGAATTCCCACCTCCTCCCAGAGAGAGAAGGATGATGCACATGCCTTTGAGGCAGGAGTATCATATGGTGGATTCTGCTGCATTCGGGGGTCATTGCTGAAAATGTCACCACTGTCACTTGAAATCAAGTCTTCTCCTCTCGTAGAGGCTTTTATCTCTTCCCTTATGAGGATGCAACAGCCACAGGCAGAATTAAAGTCATGTGCATGTGTGTCACTGCCAAATGGCTGTACCTAATGCCATAGGTACTGAAGGCACTTACTTATGCAGCTGGTTTTTCCCTTTCACACCCACAGCACATGCTAGCTGGCTGCCGTATTTCAGATGTTGCAGCATGTTAGTGATACCGACTGAAAAACCTTCTCTGTGGCTTGCTGTCATGCTGTGATTGATATCAGTTGTAACAAGAAAAAATGTTATGGCATTGTAATTCTGCTTGATGCAAGGTAGTCTTTGATCTTTACCATTTTGCAAAGATTATAACATACACTTAGTCTGATAAATAATACCCTTTCACTGGAGTCACGGAATGTGGAAGGAAAATTGGCAACTAAACTTTTGAAACTTCTCTGGTGCAGGTGTTGATGCTTTCAAAGTAAAAGGTTAAATAATAGGATAAAACTATGTTTGTCTACTTTTAAGCAGGTATAAATAATAAAAACTTACCAGACCAGCCCTTTTTTCACTGGTTCCTGTGCATGCATATGCATCATAGCAGCAGCAGGGTGGTCAGCTCCTGGCAGAGGCACTACAGCCAGGAGAGCAGTGACAGAGACAGGGAGTGCTGAGGAGGCTGTGACTCCCAGCCTAACACAGAAACAGAAGGGAATTCACTTTGAATTTACTTCGTCTCTGTAGAGAAATTCACCCAGAGAAATTCAGAGTTGCAGGAGCCACACACATAACAGCACTCACTTGTCTGGCTATGGAATATGCTCCCAGACAGGGACGGAGGCTTGGTTCTTCTAGTCCTCAAGGACAAACAACAGACAGCATATGATATCCCCAACACACCTTCTTCAAAATACCACTTTAGGTGAGCTGGGATTTAAGTTTCCAGGTGCCTATCTAAAGATCCTAAGAAAGAATTAAAATCGTAATTCCATTGGTTTTGTTCTGCTTTTTAATTTGAAAGGGTTTTTTTGATTGAGGCAAAAATGAGCAAACTCCAGCATTGTAGCCATGAGAAAGTGTTCTCATCAGGTAATCATTTATTAAAACATTTTAACCAGCTGGTGTGGATATGATTGTCATCGGAAAGTGACAAGGAAATATGTGCTCCCATCTGCACTATCAAGCCAGGAAACATTCCACTGTAGGAGTTTTTCTTTATTGTTTTTGCATTGCCATACACAGCACAGTGCACCTGAGCATGACACCTCCCTTGGCAGGGACTTGGGATCGGACCAGCACTCTGAAAGGGGAGACACAGCCCCATCTGCTCCTCTGCTTTGTGGCTTTGCACTGCTCTGGGCTGCTCATCTAAGACCATGATGCTCACACAGCTCAGGGGGCAGTGCGGTTTCATTTCACCCGAAGCTGAACGGCCTTCAAGGCAAACCTATTTACAACTGAGCTCAGGTTTCCGGCAGAGGTTTGCCAGGGATGTCTCAAGGGGATGGGCACATTGGCAATGGGATTTAGCTTCCCATGATACTCTGCCAAATCCATGAAAGATTTTGCATGGCAAGAACAGGGTGTAACTCCAAGGCCATGATTATTTTCCGTGTAAATGTCTGTTTCAGTTTGTGCTTAAATGATTATCTGTCATTGATTTGTGTGCCTAACTACAATCGCTTCAAGCTGTTTTCAATTATTCTGTTCTCAATACGATGCTTTCCCAAGGATTAGCCATACTGAGTGCCACAAACCACCTTGCAGCAACAGAGTCGTAAACTGACGAGGATAGAACGGATTTTAATAGGAGATTAAAGGGAAGAAATGACTCACTGGATGAGAGAAAAGGGGGAGTGCACAGATTTTGACTGTAGGAGAGATGCTTTGTGGTGCCTTTGAGTGCACTGAGTACCCCAGGTTAATATAATAATTCTTCTTTCCTTATCATGCAGGTCTCTGGTAACGATTTCATAATTTGGGGTGTATTTAAAAACAGGTTTAAAATTAAGCATATGTTCTGGCTTTGCACTAGGAGGAGGTGGCTAGTCACAGTGTAACGCTGCACAAGGTTTGTTTACTTGGCTGCTGAATTCTCTTTGTAAGTTTTGTGTTTCTCTTTCTGTCTTTCTAATTGAAAAACTGCACCTTTGGAGAGAAGCTGTATTTGTCCTTGTCAGTCTTCTCTTTCACCAGGACTGGTATTTGAAGAGTAAACAATGTTCAACTACACCAAATCCTGAGTCCCGCGCAGGAGGTTACCTGAACTCTCCCAGACCTTGCATCCAGGTGCTTGTCAACCTATACTGTTTGGCAACAACCGCTTGGACGTTTATGAGCCAGAATCAGTAACACACTCCTACAGCAGTCAGGAGCTGAGAGTGCTTCAGTGCTTCTCTTTACATATACTAGGAAAAGTCTTCATATACTTGGGCTAAGATCCTAATTGTTGCAAAGTAATTAACTATGTACGCTCCTGTGGTAGCCATTTGTGACAGTGTCTATCCACTGGGAAAATGCAACTGTTGTTGAATTTCTAAGAACTGCCATTAATATTCTGACTTTAAACCAATTTAAATATTTGAACTTTCTCAGTGCAGAGTTGATATGAATAGCATGGAGAAGCACACTCGGATTAAATCCTTTTTGGATTCTATCAATATAGAGAGTAGAAAGAGAGATAAGTTATTTGTCTGATATACAAACATATATATATTTGTAGCAGATAAAATCAAATATGTTATCACTATCTGTACTCTGCTATGTATATTTTAAAACATTATAAGTGGATAGGTAGATACACAGCACTAGTTTACAAGAGATAAGCATCATTAATTTCCACATAGCTATACGTTTTCATGGGCTTTTTAACCTTTTAATATGAAATAAAATAGAAACTACAGCACTCTTCTATATTCTTGGGAATATCAAAGTTTTGAACGATATCTGTTTAAAACATGGGAAATGCTAATGCAGTAAAGATTGGGAAAATTAAGTACGTGGTGTATATGGACTGGATTCCCAGCTGATCTTCAGGACTTGCTCAGTCTGAGCTGACCAAAACCCCAGAGGGAGGTACAGAGTCAACTCCACTGCAGAGCAGGAAAATGGATCCAATGCAACCTGTCAGGAGGCTTGAGGGTGGTCAGGGCTCAGCCCCATCACATCAAACCACTTTGGATGCACATGGCTCTGCTAGGTGCTCCTGCCTATGGTAGGTAGGGAAAGTTTTTACCTGCCCTGGCAGAGGCTTTCTACCTGATCAGAGTTTCTGAGCATCAGAAAATCTGGTGACGATGTGGAGTGATAACTCTTCTTCTGGAGACAGCTGGCTCACCTTATATGAGAAACCTTTGTATATATTTTCTAGGCCACCATTCAAAAATCTGTCAGATCACTTTAATCTGTGGCATTTCAAGCAAATTCAAATAAAATAAGCCAGTCTCCAAAGCAAAGCTAAACTCTAAATGCCCCAGTACTGAATCTATAAGATCAATAAAAACAACAGGGATGTCTGCAGTAGCTTTTGCAAAGCACAAAATAGTTGACTCTCAACAAAGCTTTTATATAACTAGGCTTTTCCCATGGTACACCATATCCTTGTAATCAGTCTTCAATCTCTTCTCTAACTTTCAATAATAATAATAAGCTGCAATAAAGCTCAACGAAAGAAAAAAAGGAATATGCACAAAGGACCAAGCATTCTTATGGGGTGGTGGTGGAAAACAGTGTGAAACAGGATATCTAATCTGATGTTCTCCTATTGCCATATCGTAGGGGAAGTGAACAATTATTTTCCAAAAAAGAAAGGTGGCACCCCCCAGTTGCAGCTCCATTATCCTGGTTATGTTCAACATATCACTACTTTTAAACTGAAAAGAAAAATGGTCTCAATTATGGAAACAATTAGTTGAAGGGACATGGTAAATAGCTCAGGTACATGTTGGAACTCCATCTGCAAAAGTATTTTACAACCTATCAATCAATGCTCTCTCAGCTTCCATGAAGCAGGATTGGAACTTTTGTGTTTCGAAGTCCCCACTCCCAGTCACCATTTAAAAGAAGCAGACTCTTGTTTATGTGGTCTAAAATGTATATTGGTAAAGCAGAATCCAGATAAATAAGCCCAGAGTTGTTTTGATATGACTGAAATGGCTTGTACAAATGTAACAAAAGAAGATGAAGAGATTTATCTTAGCTTGTGATTTGTACTTGCTTATTAAGAAACAGCATAAAACCCCAGGGGTGGTGAGGTGCTGGGGGACAAGGTGGGCAGCAGGGGGGCAAACCCAGTGAGCACATATGTACAGTGAGCAAATCCAACCTCTGAGTACTTAGCTCACATCTGCACTGTGAGAAAGCTGCTGACACCAAAGAGTGACTAAGCTCTGAAAGAGACGAGAGAGAGCAAGAGGGAGCAGAGACAGGACACTCCTGCTGGTGGGGGCAGCCCCAGCTGCCTCAGTTGTGGCTCTTGCTTATGCAAAGCTTACAAGATGTGTATGCGGAGGCTGGTGGAAAGACAACTGTTTCCTACAGCACCTGAAGTGCGTAGTAAATACAGAAATGCTTCAGTAAATACAGAAATAGGGTACAGCCTGGAGTTTTGCAGCCTGAAGAAATACCACTGCGAAGAGGCAGCAAAAAGGAACGGACAAAGAACTATCACTTTTTCTCCACACCAACACCAATGTTTTGGGTACTGCCAAGTTCCCCACAGCAAATGCCCCTTGTACATGGGAGGCAAGAAGACATGCTGCCATGGCTGGGCTGGCTCCTGCCCACCCCCGGCACTCTCACTGACCGTCTGACATGTCAGTGCACATCATCCTTAAGTAACACAGCTATGGAAGTGCTTTGAATTGTCATAAAAACATGAGAAATGTCTCAGACTAATGCCCAAATACATGTATTTAATGAGAATTTGGCCATTTGCTTGAGAAAACACTTGAATCGAATGAACAATTTTATAGAGCAAAACCTTCTCTCTTTTTCGCTGAGTGCCTTGTCATTGGAAAGCAATAGAGAGCCTTCACCTTATCACAGAGTTTCCCTTCAGTCACAGCCCTGGGGTTGCTAGATAGCTCATTCCTGTGGTACTTTAATGAGTGTCATTCCTTTTTAATAAGTCCAAACAAAACAGTTAATAAATCCTAAGAGCTTCCTATCAGTATATCTCCAATTCTTGGCTTTCATTTCTTCAGCAGTGTTGATCATCTTCTCAAAAGCCATGGCATTCTCATAACTCTCTTTAAATAATGATCTGTGTTTCAGGCTTTGATTCAGTACTGACGCGACTTTTCTGCATGTTTGGCTGTGCAGCGTCTGCCGCTGAGTCACATCTGATTTACACTTGAGATACACTACATCATCCAGGGTAGCCTCTGACTTTGAGAGGAGCACCCACTAATCCACATTGCAACAGGGTTTTCTATCACCATCAGTCTGGAGGATGCCAGCCTGGTTTTGGTCTCCATGGAGATTGTTATGAAATATATTAATCCATCAACTATTGGTTCCCAAAAGGATCTTTGGGAGTTTAGCACCTCCATGGACTTCACACTCCCTGAAAGATGTGATTGGTATGGATTTCTCAGCAGGACAGGGAGGATTCTTTAAGAAGGAGTAACCTTTGGCTTTTCCACTATGCCTCAGTGGAAATCTCTGGGAGAAGATAGATCTTACATGAGTGTATAGTGAGTAAATCTTTCACAGTATTTTTCCCTTTTTTTTTGTTGGCAATCCCTAGCACTTTTCTCCTCCCACTTTCTTGTGACATTGCAAAATATCCATACTGAAGTGCATTCTGTTAAAAAAGTAAAATGGCAGAATGGTGTATTGTAAGTGGAATCTAAATTATACACTTGCAAGATCTGGTCAAAACCCGGAACCTGAACATCTATTTATGGGAAAGGCAGCTGTTTCGCACCCACTGTCATGTATCAAAATGTGTCAGAATAGAAAGAATTTCAAATAATAATAATAATTAAAAAAAAGTCAGTTGAAAGTTAAAAGTACAAACCTGAGATTTCAAAGCCATCTCTCAACAGGCAGTGATCTGCTCTAGTGTCATGCTAGCAGCAGCTGTGGATTGCACCAACTGGATCCACAGAGACACTCTGCAGTCACTCTTTGCAGGATCATCATCAAAACTGTAGCATTGGCCTGACTGGACCTTTCCATCATAGCAAGCTCCCAGCAATGTCTCCTCAGCTTTAAACTCAAGTTTTGTTAGACTAAGAGAATTTGGTACTGAATACTGAAACTCACAGCATCGGGGCGGGGGGGGGAGGACAGACAAAAAGCCTTCTGACACACCTCCTGTGATAAATCCCCCAACATATTCTGCACATTATGCACTATAATAGCTGAACTTTCATGTGATTTCACAATGTATTTTATTGTGATAGATCTTATCTGCAAGATGAAAAATTAATAGTTAAAATCCTATTGTCTAGCTCAAATCATCTTTTCATTGTTTGTAATGAAACCCTTTGACTTTTACCTAAGTTTTCTCTTCAGACTGTCCAAGAATTCAAGTGTTTCATAATAACAGATGTGGGAGATGCTTTAATCTAGAGAATAAGAGGCTTCAAATATTTGCTTAATAGCTACCAAAGTTAATTATTCAAATAACAATAATAATAAAAAAGTTTGGGACAGTAAAATAGTAGAATATTAAATAAGTAATAAAAAGGCATGAGTGAATAAATATCATGCCATAATCTCACATTAATAATATTAATGAAGAATAACTGCTTATATTATTATAATGTGTACATGTGTGCACATGAGTATAATGGACTTCTACCCCACGAGACCTGACTGTGGGCTCAAACTATTAAGCAAAATAGAAAGATGATACATGCTCCTTACAACATAAGGCAGGAGACAGAAATGAAGCACAGAAAAATAAATTGTGTCATACTCGGGAACACAGGATGATATTGAGCAACAGGACAGGCAGCAAATGAAGAGCTTGGCAGTAGTTAGGAAAAGAGGGCACAGAGAGTTTCACTGTGGGATGGGGAGGAGGATGCAAGTCAGCAGCTTGCAGGTTCACAGAATAAGATGAGTTGGAAGGAACGCACAATTGAGGATTGAGCCCAACCTTTAGCCCTGCATAGGACCAACTCCAAGAGCCACACCATGTGCCTGAGAGCATTGTCCAAACACTTCTTGAACTCTGTCAGCCTTGGAGCTGTGACCACTTCCCTGGGGAGCCTGTTCCAGTGCCCAACCACCCTACGGGTGAAGAGCCTTTTTCTAATATCCAACCTAAACCTCCCCTGACACAACTTGAGGCCATTTTCTCATGTCCTGTCACTGGTCATCACAGAGAAGAGATCAGTGCCTGCCCCTCCTCTTCCCCTCATGAGGAAGTCGTAGACTGTGATGAATTCTCCATTTTTCCCTCAAAAGTGGGTAGAGCTGGGAATGCAAGTCTGGGCACTCAGCATACGGGCAAATGGAGCTGGGATAGGGTCACCCCAGATAACAGTACTGAGTAGCTGTTGATAACTGGAAGCAGACAGTGACAGAGCATGAAAATGATGACAAACAGATAACTTTTGTTGCAATGCTGAAAGAGGAGATGGAAGAGGGATGGACATAAAATGGGAGATTGATGGCTTAAGAAAATAGTACTTCCAGTGTCATTTTAAGTGGGCACCAAAAGGCCTATGTTGCATTTGTCAAGACTGAATAAAATATGTGTTGTACTAATTGAGACATAGAGGCTAGACAAGGGCCTTAGCCAGGGGGATGGACAGGAAAGGCAACATCTAAAAGATGCTAAGAAGTAGCAGTCAGTGGGATGATGACATTTCCTGGATGTGATGACCTGAGAAAGGGTTCTGAGTCAAAGATGACACACAAATTATGGGCCTGAGTGACAGGCAGGGTGGTGAGGTTGTCCGCTGTGATCAAAGAGGGGACTAGCAGGGAAGACATGAATTGGGGAAGATTAAAAGTTCTGTCTCATCCACATTGGGTTTGAGTTGACAGACTGTCATCTACATGAAATGACAGGGAAACAAGCCCAAAGATGAGGCTGGCCAGTGAAGACAGGTCTTGAACACACAGGTAGATCTGCAAGTTAGCCATGCAGAGATGGTAACTGATTGTGTGTTTGCAGATGAAATTACCCAGAGATGCAGCAAGGTGCAGAAGGAGAAGACAAAGAGAAGTAGGTTCTACAAAACAAGCACAGAAAATAATAATGCTAGTAACATAGCATAAAATGATGTTGAAACAATAAATACATATGAATAATTTAATTTCTTAAGTGCTTTTAAGTTTCGATTTTATCTCATTTTTCCAAAAAGAATTTTCTGAAGGGTCATTTGAAAAATATTTTTTTTAAGAAAATGTCATCAAAATTAATTTAATTCAATGACTATGTCGATTTTGACCAAAATCTTATTTTGCAGTAGAAAAATGTTTCAACAAAAAAAAAAAATTCAGAGCAGTTTGCTTTTAGCTCTAAACATAGATCCTACTACTGTCAAGTAACATCTTTCATTATCTTCGTTATGTCTCAAACCAGATTAAAAAGAGTCTAGAGGTTTTGCTGATTCTGTTGTAATCAATCCTGTCAGAGCTGTTATTGGATTTATCTCAGGATCTGAACACTAGCATTTTTCATTGTTGTTTTTAGATTTTCTTCATGTTTATACACCTAAACAGTCGAGAGTATACGAAAATCTAAAATATACTACATTGAAAAAAATACAATTACTAAATGACTATAAAATTATCTATAAAGCTTTTTTTGGCTCCAAATAAACATCGATGACTTATTTAGTGGACTTTAATGAAATGTGGGTCTATCTAGGTATGAATTAATTTTAAAATTATGTCAGAGTAAAGCAGGTTCATACTTACCTGACTTCATTTGGTAGAGAGGTGTTTAAACATTTATCAAAATAAAAGCATGCAAACCTGGCAGAGCCAAGTGACACCATGAATGAAATCAGGCAAGATTATAACACTGCAGAAAAAACACCCAAACCCAAGCACCACATGTGTCTCAGTCCTTTAGAGCCCTATATAAAACTGCTCAGCTGATGCACAGCACTGCTTATAAATCATGCATACATCTTGTAGGCTTCAGTGCAGTATGGACAATAAAAGGGAATTAAGATGCTTAATGAGGTGAGATGCTTCCTACAAACTAGTATGTGTCTTGTCTTATTTCTCACACTCTCTAGAATATAATTTTCTTTCTTTGTCTTCCTATCTTTCATAATTTCTCTGACTAACAGGGATTCCAGCTTTTCCTACTAAAGGATATGATTAGCTACAGTATTAGGCACACATAAATGATCCATCTTCCCATTTCGAGTAGTATATGTGCCCTTCACACCATTACCAGCCTCACTGTATATGTTAGACAGGTTTGCACGGACTATCTCTACTATTGCTGTGATGTTGCCCCAAAGCACATGCAGCTGGTTAAAATTCCCTAACTAAAGTTGCCCTCTCTGCACGCAGGGCAGGGGATGGAAGCTGATCTGCCCGGCCTTGCCTGTGGTCCTGCTGCCCCCTCATTGCCCACACGTGCCATCAGACAGCCTCACATATAACATCACGTCAGTTGCGTCATTAATAAAATGACAAAATAAAACTTGAACTACCACCCTCAGATGTGGTTTACTGGAGCATTAATACATTTCTTGGGCTATTGAAGTCATTCAGCCTTTGCAGTCATGGCTCACAATGCACCCAATGTATTATTAATGTCCCAGTAAAGCACACCCTGTTGTGTCTTAATGCTATGGCATAAGATGCCTGGAAAAGTAAACAGCTATGTAAAGCAGAGTGATGACTGTTAGAGAGATGAATGGGGATACATTACAGTTTTGCTCACTATGCCTGTGGCTCTGGCAGTCTCAGGGATGCCTTGCTAAGGTTTCACTGTGTATATTCTGCAGAAGATTTTCTCCTGAGTGTTTCTAAACATCTATTATTTATAAACCACTGCTCCTCTGCATGATGCTTCACGGGTAAGGTAGGGAAACATTTCCTGCCCTGAGGAGCTTATACTGGCTGCTCCAGGTGCCATGACCATGCATGGGGCCAGGCAGGCAGGCAGAGGTGCAGGCAGGACATCTGTCTGTCTGCAGCCCCTGGCCCGACTATGCCCACCTTCCTGCACAGGCCATGCAGGAGCAAACCAAGGCAGCAGCATCATTCTGGGCTGCTAGCATTTCCATACTGCTTATGCAGAGTCTACATCTGAGATAAACTGTACCTCTCTGAAACAAGTGCTCAGATAATGTGTATCCTCATGTAATTCACTGCTATGCCTGCTGCTGCAGCTGCTGCTACACAATTTTCTCTCTCTCAAAACAGCTGTGGATCCAGCATATTCCTTCGGTGTCGGAGGACAAAACCAGCGGGTGAGAGGGAGGGAGCCAGGAGGCAGAGATGAAGGGGACAGCCAAGGCACTGCCCAGAGAAGAGGAGAGGAGAGCAGACAGGACGAAGGAGCCACTGTGCAGGGAGTGCACTGTGTGCACCACCTGACACACATACAACTCACATGCTGCCTGAATCAAAGCATCTTTTATAAATAACCCCTGGGAAGAAGATCTCCACAAGGACAGCTGAAAAGATTCAAAGCAAAACACACACAGGCAAGGCAGTCCTGTCCTGAGTATGAGAATTTCCTTCATCTGCTTGATCATGGGTTATAGACGTCCCCAGAATGACTCAGAGAAGCCTTTTGGAGAAGTCCAAAACACCAGAGTCAGGAATTCATGAGAACCATGAACAACCTCCACCTCTGAGGTTGCTGATTCCCAGAGCAGGAGGGAGATCACATCCCCATAGAAGCAGCGTAGGATCATGCCTTTGAGAAAAGCAAAACCACTGAGACTGTGCTAATATTGCCTCTTGCAATTTATTTTTCTTTTTTATATTAGTGATTTTGGCCCAATTTTTGAATTAGTGTGTAGTCCTTTCATCTGAAGGAATTATCTTCTAAAAAATGGCAAAATGCAGGGAAGGAGTGGAGACAGATGACTATAATTCAAGATATAGGCTGCAAAAGAAACAGCCAGTCTGTACATTCAATAGGGTTGGTGCATGTCACCAGAGGCTCAATGGGTGACACTGGGAAAATAACACAACCTTGAGTTCTGTGACTGAAAAAACCATGAGTTTTGATCAGATCATTCAGTTCTTGTAATTCAACTCCAGACAAAGTTTTGCTTCAAGTTTGGGGTTATTTTAATCCTTTCCATAATCTTTTCCTCTCTTTCAGTTCGGTTTGGAATTGAGAAATGCATTTCAAACTAAGAGTCAACAGGCTCAGTTTTTTTAAGTGTCAGAGTGAATTGCTTCAAGGTTTTCCAAATTTCTTGCCACCCACCGCTTCTCAGGTATCTTCTCCTTGGCTGAAAATGTGTTGTCTCATCCTAATCTGTTAACAGTTTTGATTCCCTTGAAATGATATTTTCTAGAAAATTTACTGTGTCTCACCAAAAAAATTTTTCAGTCTGGTCCCTCCTCTCCCCTTCCCACAGGCAGCTTAGTTCAGTCCCTCTGTACTCAACTACCCCTAGTCATGTCCCCCTAAGCCTCCCTGCTGTGCAGCAGGCATTCCAGCACCCTTGAAACTAAAGAAAAGATTTGGAGAGAAGCTAACAAATTTAGATAGAGAGGGGTAGAAACCTTGATGGGCTGAAGAAGGAAAGGCCCGGAACACAGAGCTGTTACAAAGCAAATACAGTAAAGACATGACTTGCTCACTGAGTAAATTTTGTGGCAAGTAGATGGTCCCCACTCAGTGCTGTAAAAAATGTCATAAAAGAACTACTGAATTAATGAAATAATTAAATCAATACATTCTTCCCCTATTTCTAAAGCCTTTGCTTCCAGTATTTTTTGAGTTCAATGATGTATGTGCTTTGACAAATACAGAACAGTCAATATTAATAGCCCCCCCCAGCTACTGTTAAATTTATTTAAAAATAATCTCCACATTTTAATATATGAAGTAGATGTTTAAAATTGACCAGAGGATTCAACATATTTATATTAAAACAGATCTTTTGCTATCAGGTGGTTGAAGCTTTTCTGATAGAGCCATGTCCTTTAGCTATCAATATGATCGTCCTTTGGCAGATAACTGCCATCTATGCAGACTCTGCAGGCAAAAAGAGAGGCCTTCACTCCCTGGATATCCTCCCTTTTAGCCAGTTCTAAAAGAGAAGTAGCTCTCCTGTACTCAAAAAACAGGCATAGTTCACCCATATAAAGGGTGCTGGTCAGTCCTCCTGACCCTTTAATAAAATACTGCTTCCAAACAGAAAGGGACAGAGTAAGTGACATCTGTTAATCTTTGCAGCATGTTTGTGTGCTGCCATAGCCTAATCTCTGTGAAAAGCAAAAGGGTGTAATTTTTTCCTTTTCAAGTACCAATTTGGCAGGCCCTCACTCCCACTTAACTCCTCTCTACACTGACTGCCCAGGGCAAGATTTCAGCACTATCCAGGAAATCTCAGCCTGCTACCTCAGGCTATGGGTATCCAACTGCCTGTAACTTCCAAGTTGCCAGGACAAGTTGCAAAGATCACTAAACCCTCAGAGTGACAGGTGATCGATATGCTGAACAATTAGTATCAAATATACAGTAAATGATGCATAATATCATTGGTGAAAAATGTTCTATTTAGTCAGAATGTAGATTGATGTCAGAAAATGTTCTTTAGTGTGTGGAATAATCAAGTCAACTGCTTGATGGATGTACTATATAGTCTATTTACATAGCTTGGATTCAATACACTTACACGATATTTGCATCAGAAACATATCTATAGTCAACCAATGGGAAAGAATACATGATTTTAGCAACATGCTTATACATTAATAATATTACTTGGCAATCTGATGTTTCAAGACCCAGGGTGAATTACTTATTAAAAACCCATATACAGCTATCTGTCTTTATCTTTCTTTCTGTGTGAGCCATAATGGCCTTGATTGTTTTCAAAATTACATTTGGCCAGGATATGACTGTTACATGAAACCTCTTAAACCAATATCATTTCCCTCACTGATAAAATACATTATACTGCTGGGTGCATTGAGCCAAACCATTAACGAAGGAAGCTTAACCTAACCTTTGTGCTTCTGACCAGCCATTCAAGCAAACTAACATTTCAGAAATTGTTTAAAAAGTGGAACTGACATGATTATGAATTTTTATATTAAGTTCACTCATTTCTTGAAGCTTCTCCTATCACCCTCATTTTTAATGGTTTGAATTTTGCAGGAGACTTAGTTACTAGGTAAGATACAAGGAAATGTACTCCATTTAACATTGTTTAGAAACGCAGGAACAAGACAAATTAGCTAGATAAGGTCAAATTAAGTAAGGTCCATTTTTAAACTTGAATTTAGGATGCATGAGAACAAGGAAATACATGTATTCAATACAAATTTAAAAAAAAAAAAGTGATAGAAGCGATGGAAAAACCTGAAGTCAAATTCTTCATAATAATTGAGGTGCTGTTTTAATAAAGCATCTCAATCCATGCCTAGTTCTAAGAAAATGTAAGGCTCCCCAGACACTGAGGCCAAGATGACAGAGTTTATCTGATAGGAAGCAAGCGACGTAATGTCAGTGAGAAACACTACTCTCACAAGGAGCTAATGAAGTCATTTTCTGAAGTTAATACTTGACTATATCCTTCTTCCTCTCTCCTCGGTTATCTATCACGACATCGCCTTGCAACAGAGAGAGGAGGCTGATCATAATTTTCATGCTCAACACAAAGAACTACAGAACAGAAATAAAGGAAGGGTAAGACTTACCTGTAAATATGAACGATGCATAGCTTCTGCATGGCACTTTTCCTCTCTAGGTCTTCAGTAGCTTTACAAAGTTATGTCAGGGTTTGTAAGACCTTGAGGAGTTCATGACATGGTTTGTTCATGACAAATACCAGTGCCAGAGACATAAATGGACCATCTCAGGATTACTAAGTGTGGGAAGGCAGAACTAGGGATCCTGGAAGAAATGCTGTGCAATTTATTGTGCATGCAAACTGGCAGGCACTACAGAGTAATGCAGTCTTGCCACAAACATCTCAGCTCACCAGTCTGAATTTGCAGAGGAAGACCATTTCAAAGGCTTGCTACTCTTAATTTTTTCTTTCCTCCTGTTTCTCCTATTCATCTGCTTCTTTGCCATTTCTCCAAACACTGAAAGCACCAGGTATATTCCTAATGTAGGCAGATGTGAGACAAAGCGAAGCACTGCTAATTGTAGGGCATGGAAGGTATGCAGCAGCTTCTGTGCTTGCCAGGACAGAACTAATTTTTGTCTGTATAGCTGCAGTTTTTATCAGTGCAAATAACCAGTTTATGGCAAGTAAAGCACTGTTTTCTTACTGTCTACATAAGAATCTGCTATAGCAGATTGGCTCTGCAAGCATTAAGGAAGGAAAGACAGAGAAATAAGCTAAAGGACAGCAGTATCATACAAATGCATGTCTTTAACCTCAATGTGGGTGCTCAATCAACACCATGGCAGAAGAAAGCATTCTCACCTCTCCAGCAGGAGAAATCCCTGCTCCCAAGGAAGATTTCTCAACCTTTAGAGCCATGATTTGTCCTGTTTCATGCCGCATTAGCCATCTTTGAAACTAGTAGAGAGAGGAAGGGGAGACTGGTCTTCAGAGAGCTGCAGGAGTTCCTCCTCTCCCCTGTATCACCCCCCAGGCATAGCCACTGTGACACAGCTGGGCACAGTGTGTGGCCATGCCCATAAACCCAGCCATTGTCCCTGTGTGGTGGTGTGCTGTGACAGACAGGAATAGGTGGTAGGAGGCAGCAGCAGGAAGTATCAAGCAACCGGGAAAGCAGGGGGTCCCCATGCAGCCAGGACATCATGAGCAATTGCCAAGCAGGTTAGAAACCAGAGGCACTCCCCACATCACATTTCCTCCCATGTTCAGAGGAAATCACCTTCTTACAACACATCAGAGCAGCACCTGATCCCCCCTTTGATCTCTTCTCTTGTCTGGAAATAATGCCTTGCATCCCAAATCTGGCTAACGGCTCCTGCTGAAATGGAGTGATGCTCTTAGTGCTCTAGTTAGTGCTGTCAAGCAATCTGAAATGGAAGCTGGCAGTTGTCCTTCCAAATGGCTATTGCTATGTGTAGCCCAGAAGTGGTAAGCTAAAAAATCTTTTTGTATTTGAACTCCTTCCAATTTCATTCAGCAGGATACTGGCAGGCCACTTTCTGTGTTAATTATTTCTGTCCTGATTGCCTGGCCACACAGAGCACAGGATCGACAGTATCACACTTTACCATTTGTTAATGCTTCCAGCTGAATGCAGAAAGAAATTGAAATAAAGAAATTTCACCCACAGACAAATCTCCAAAAGTCAAGGAATGGGGGAGAAGATGCCAGTGGAGTCAGAATAGCTGTATATCTCTCAGAACTGCACCAATCCTTCTGTGATTTTGGAAATCCTTAACAGCAGAAGAATGACACAGTATATTACTCATTGGAAAACACTTAATGGGTTTGATCCTGAAATGAATTACACTGGCTTAAATCTGGAATGGCTCCAACAAAGTCAGAGATTAATCAAGAGGAACTTTTAATGCCTGATTAGGAAAGACTGCCTCTGCATTGCTGGCAGGTACAAATGAGAGGACCTAGGCATAAAATTACCTCATTGCTCCCACAAATCAGTGAGCTAAATGGCTACATCTTGACATTCGCACCAGCAGTAAATTATAGTCAGGTGCGAAAATCTGGAAACTATTAAATGTGGGTGCAAAACAGACTAAAAACCAGACTGCATTTGAATCCTGTTAATGCTAATGTTACCTTCTAATGCTCTCCATAGAGTCGTGTCTTTGGGCAAACACAACAGAATGCAAGAGACAATGCTGTCCAAAAAACACCACCCTTGAAAACTGCTTAGTAGAATTTGCACCAGAACTTTCCCGTCCTTGGCTTCTCAGAAAGATTACTACAATATTACCAGCAAGGGAAAAGGAAATGGATGTTTTCAGCCAGGGAGGCTATCTCCATGAAGAGGAGAGTTTCCCTTTATATGCCATTCACAAGTGCAGGTTCTGGTGTTCCTGCAGACCAAGGCCAGTCTGACAACAGAATTCACACGTGCCACAGCTCTGACATCATCTAAGATAAATTTATTTCTCACATAAGCCAGAATTGTTTGTCCAAAATTGAGCAAAATTATGTAAGGTCTGTGGTGCATGTCCTGCAAAACAGCAAGCACCTATGAAAGGAAACTGAGCCCCTGAACACACACAACACACACTAAATCCATGTAGTAATGAAGCAACTTCAAAAAGTAGAGGTTAATCAGCAGACTTCTGAATAAGAAAAAAAAAAAACCCAAGGGCAATTAGATCCTTTCAAAACATCAGAATTACTGACATCCTCAATAAGTTTTAAAATTAGTGTTGAAAGACTCTAGATAAGACGACCCAGCCACCTCTGGAAGCATGAGCTTCTTGTTTTGACAACGCATGAAACAAAGCGGTGTTGAAGAATTCATTAACAAGTTAGTTAAAGCAAACCCATACCCCTCAGCTTCATTGTTTTGGGGTTAAATGGGACATTTTTGAAGAAAACAATTTAGTGTCCTGAAAGAGACCAGTTCACATCCAAGAAGTCATTAATACATTCTGGCAGAAGCCTGAAAAGTCTCTTTGGACAAATGTAGTGGAAATATGCTGCTCTACTGTTGCATCAGGACTGCTGACTTCCCACACGCAGCTATTGAACTGATGCTGCTGTAGCAAGAACACTCCAGAAGTTAATTGGGAAAGGTAAGTAGCATGGCACCTTAGGTAAGAAGGTAAGAAGCACCACAGCATGTGGCTTCCTCACCCCTAGTCTTTACATTGCCAACACTGCCCTTTGAACCAGAGTTTCCTGAAGGATATTTGCGTCACTAAACCAGAAACTTTCCTTTTTGTGCCTTTTCTGTTCATACAGTAATTCAGTTGAGACTGTCAATAATAGTAATCTGGGTGGTAATTAACTATGACTTTGTGTGTGGTTGCCAGTAAGGAGGCAAGGAACTCCTTGCTGCCCTATGCAGCCCCATCTCCCACACAACACATAGCCATCCCTGCATTCCCTCTGCTCCAAACCCCAATGGTCTTGGCATGGTGGCTGAACAAAGTCTTGTGTTTAGCTAATAACAAAAAGAAGAGGAAGGCAGGTTCGGCAGCAATGGCACTTACTACACTGGCACAGGTTTACTGGTATCCAGCCAAAGGCCATGCCTGGCACACTGACAAGTCACCCAGCTTTCCAGTGTGCAAGACCTCCCCAGGATGGACAGACAGTGTGTGCATGTGTTGGTCTCTCTGTGAGATGGAGATAAGGTTATTAACAATCGCGCAATGTCCATTCTGGTTTAGGAATTTTGTGGAGACTGATGTTAGAATTTCATCTCTTTTGCCTTCATGGATTTTACTAAATCTCACCCAGGATTTTGACACATACCTGGATTAGAGAACAATCTCTTTAAACATGAGCTTATTTCTGACACCAAAATTTCTCCAGCTGGGATCAGCAATAACAGCAACAGTGTTAAGGTCTCCATAGTGGTTGGTGTAACAGGGTATACAATCTGTGTCTGGGAAGCCTGGGCTTTGCCTGAATTTAGCTGAGCTCTGGATACTCATTGTTGTGAAAGCCAGTGTTTAAATCACCAGCACTTCTATCTATAAGTACAAACTAGTTGAGGAGAAACACCATCAGCTAATTAAATTGTAAGCTCCCTTCCCCAGGGAGTCTTTTTTATCTCAATGCTTAGGAGTTTGGATGTAGCATGGTTTGGTTGCTACCACTTAGCAAATAGAGAATGTGAAAAGTGAAAAGCTGGTCCTCATGGAAAACCTGTGTGCAAAAACTTAAAAACACCCTTGAAAAACATAGCCAGGATAATGCGCTATCTATTTAACTTAACTATAGGAAACATGCCTCATCCATCAGGTGATATGAAACCGTAGTGTGAAGCCTCATTCATGGAAAGAAAACCAGATATAGCTTTACAGCTGCCAACAGCAGGTTGGAAGGTGCAGGCTACACTGCTTGTTCATCTGTGCCTGGTAGCAACTGGCCTTTTGCCCCCTCTGGCTTCCAGCTACATAGTATCCTCTTCTTATCAAACTTCTCTGCAAGTACTGGCTATTTGGCGCAGGAGGGTTAATCGCCATGTATTAGTGTGTCCAAAACACACTGCTGTGCCCAGAAAAAACTGCTCTGGGCACCCAAGGGCAGGAATGCCCAACAAGGTGGGGTCTCTTTCCATAAAAGTGATGCTTTCTAGTTCCTTGCTGTACCTGGAAGTGCAGCCCACCCACCAGTAGAAGGAACCAATGGATTTAGTTGGGTGCAGACCCCCCAGTGGCTGGTGCTAAGGCTCTCCTGACTGCCAGCTCCTAGTAGAAGAGAACGGAAGGCTCAGGAGGTCTCACCTCATGGCAAAAGGCAAGTCCAGTCTCTCAGCACAAAGACCTTTCTGTCCAATGCCTCACATCTTGTTCTGCCTCCTCTGGGTCTCCAGGAGAAAAAACTTTGGCCTGGCAGCTCCACACAGGAGGTCTGTGCTTCAGCCTGGGAGAACAGGAGCAGGTAGTGCAGTGCATACTGAGCCACTGAAGTCTGGTTCAAACATACTTCAAAGCTCGTGGAAGCCAACAGGGGTCTTATGTATTGCTACTGATATTCACATCAATCTGGAGCACTTTGTCCAAGTCCACACAGTGAAATCTCTACAGAGTTAAATATATACCCCAACTCTCAGGACTCCCACTCCTCTGCTTTAAGTCCTCTTTCCATTCCATGGCTATACCTGACACTCGCAGATATTGTGTCTTACTTTTCTTCTGACTACAATTCACTTTTCTTTGTAAGGAAAAACTCATAGTTTTGCTTGGACACTGACTCACCTTTTCATCAAGCTTATCCTTCTTTCCATGTGAGCATCCAGAACCAGACTGTCAGATAGGTGGCTGGAGGAGAGAATTTCATCAGAACAGGGCATTCCATCTCTGAAATCCCATAGAAATTCACTCACAGATCTTTACCAAATTAAATCTGCCAGATATTGCTACCATTTTCCAGCTTTCTGCCTTTGTTGTTACCACAGGTTCAATTCATGTCAGCTTCATGCTTCATTGGTCCATGGACCAACTCCACACACGGTCAATCCAGGTGTCTTTGTTGACTAGTCCTGTGGCTGGATGCCTTGGATTCTGCAGCAATATTCCTATAGTTTTCAGTGAGATAAGGACAAACGTCCACGTGCTCTTCATATCTAAAGCTAAGCATAAAGTCTAAGAGCAGAAACAAAAATAAAAATACAGTGCAGCCAGTTTTATCCAAATTGCTATAGGATTTTATGTAATCATAAAGATTAGTAAAATGGTCTTTGTGTAACATACCACAATTCCAAACATAATAAAACTAAAAATCAATGAACATTCTTTAAAATGAGTGAATACACCCACATAGTTCAAATTTCATTGTATTTAGACATGCAGTAGATGTTCTGATACCTCAGCTTTGATTTTGCCTTCCCCTCCTCCTAGATATTCTTTTTATCAGGTTGCCCGTACAAAATGCATTGAACACAGTGGGGGGGCTGGGAAGCAGTGTTTGGTTTTAAGCATTCATTAAACATCTGTAGCAGTTAATACAAAGGAAGACTCTTTGAATAAATCTAAAAATTAGGAAATTGTACTTCTGATCTTAAATTCATCCTCATGCATCAATGAACATATTTTAATTTTGCTCATCTTTATTGTGTTTAAACCAAACATTGAAAACAACAACCCTCATCCAACTGTTATATATCATTTCTAATGACAGGGAACCTTTTGTTCTAAATGCACATGTAAAAAGACTTTCACTTTAATATTCTAGTTCTCAGCTCTCGAAGTTAAAATAGTGCTTTACAAGTGATCTCTACTGATAATGACATACATTTACATTAGAATTCCAACCTGAATCTCTACCTTTCATAATCTACATATATCTTTTGTTTTGTTTCAGATTCTTTTCTTGCAGGCTATGTAGATTTGACTGCAGTGGATTTTTTCCCCCAAAGCATATCCAAAAATACATGTCTGCATAGCATAAAGTTGGAAGAGCTGTTTGTAACAGTCTGCTTAGCAAAACAAATTGTTTTTCGGTTTGCAGATTATTCCTGAGAAGGCATATAAGTTTTACAAATGCATTCACTATTATAAATCATGCTGTGAATGTCATAATTTAGGACAAAAAGGGACTATTAGTTCATTTAGTCTGACCTCTTGTACCATATAGATTATGACATTTCACCCATGCTCTAAACTCAAAGACTTCATTAGACTAAAACATTTCAAGTCCTAAAATTAAATTGTGCTTCACTGGTTGAGAACAAGACAGACAAAGCTGCCAGGTATATCTAAGGCCCCTGCAATAGCAAAGAATTACTTAGATGAGATATTCCCAGATCATCCCAGCAGGTGAGGCTTAAATTTAATGAGCAGTAGGACATAGACACCTGATGATCATCTTAGGAAAGATGATACTGTGCACCAGAGCAGTCGCCCACTCTAGTCCCAGGACAATTAAGGAAGGATTTGGGTCCCTAATCATGAATGTCTAGTGCCACTTGGCACTTCACAGGAGGTAGTCTGGTATGTCTGAAAGCAGGACAGCACAGCAGCATCAGGGACTCACAGCCACAGGAGTGTCAGGGGAGGGCAAGATACATGAGGCAGAGACAAAGAGCAGTAAACTCTCTGTTTTACAGCCTCATCGAGCCCCAAGGATAAGAATCATCCCCACAAGCAGCTCCAAGCTTTGTTTTCAGTTCATAGGGCTCTACACAATACAGCAGAGCAGCCTAGCAAGCTGCTCAGCACCCCCAAATGCAGACACCCATGTTTGGTGAGCTGGCAGACTGCCTTGGCTTTTGCCTCTGTTGCCCAAATCTCACTCTTTCTAGGACTTCAGAAGGACATGAGGAAACAACTCAATGAGATCTAGGCAGAGATCTGTACATGAAAAAACTGCCTTCAACTGAAACCCTGATACACAAGGTCTCATTATGCACACTGTCTTAACCCAAGAAGTGGAAATGCAAAGATAACACCGACAGCAATGCTGGCAATCCTCCCAAAGCCTGTGACTGGACTCACCCAACCTCTCCCCCAGCTGGCCTCCAGCCTCCAGCTCCCTCCACCTGCTTCAGATCATAGCTTCCTGGTGAGTTCCCACCCACACAAGTGGGTACTTTCCCCAGTAGTATGCCTGCCCTAGGGCTTGCTGGGAAGGTCTTTTCCCCTCACACTTTCCAGTGACAAATGGAAATTTCAGACACTATCAGTCTCCTCATATACACCCTCATCCCCTACCCCAAGTAAATGCAATGCGGGTTGGTTGTTTGGTCCCTGCCTCTTGAAGGCTGTGATGCTTCCTCTCCGTTTGTGCTCTCAGAGGTTTGCAGACCCAGCCTGGAAGAGCAAAAACACATGCCCATTCCTAGTTAAGAAAACTGTTTTTCATGGCAAACAGTCAAATTTCACAGTGTCTGTTAAAGCTAAGATGTGAAATAGTGTATCCTTCCACAGCTCTCCTCTCAGAAGTGCTAAGCAGAGAGCAGCTCCCCATAGCCCCCACAGCTATGTATTTCCATAAAAAACAGGAACTGAGGCCTTACCAAGCATTGGAGTTCTTTAAATCCTAGGTAAAAGTAATCTGTATTCCAATTTGAAAAAAGGCTCTGAAAGGACGAAACATGCATGTTGATGACAGAGAAAAAAAATCATATGTCTACTCATTGGGGAAAAAAATCCAAGAATATTTAATGTGTGAAAATAGGACTCCAGTTATGCTGTTAAGAATAATGAAATCTAGGGTGCTAAGTACTGTATGTGTTGCTGTACAAGTTAAGCTGCCTGAGGCAGTTTTAATTTCTCTAGCCAATTTTTCTCAAATTTTCTCTTAATTTACGCACCCAAGCACTCATCACCTGTGGAGGAGGAGGCTGGATGGGGTAAGCGTCAGAGCTTCCCTCTATAGCCAGAAATGCTCAAAGCAGGGGTCTGCAGTGTGTACCTCGGGTGCCTGGCCAAAGGGGAGCTGGGCACTGGGAGCAGGGATTGCCAGGGAGCCTCAGAACCAGAGCAGAGCTAGTGGCCACATGCCAGCTCTTTTGAGACCTGCTGGGAGCTGCCTCATCTCTCGTGCAGCAGATTTTAGTCACAGCCTCATCTATTCTCTCCAGCTAAAGAGAAATGCTATACTGGTCACAGCAACCCAGGGGGAAGAGAGGTGTACCATTTACCGGCAGAAACAGCCCTGGAGACAACCTGCAGAGCCCAGGACTGGTACTGACACACATCAAAACAAATAGCACTTATTTCCAGAGCTTGGTGGGAACAGCATGGCCAGAGAGGCCAAAGGGTAGGCCGGCAGAACAAGGGTGGAGCAGACCCAGCCGTCTGAACCCTCAGGCTACAGGATCAGCCACTCCAGAGGTTTTCCTGGCTGCATAACCTGCACCAGGCTGATCTGAAGAGCTGGAGCCGTCATACTGAAGACACAGAAAGAAAATACATACCATATTCTTCCACTATTAATCTGAGAATTTTTATTATTGTTTTATCTTTTTGGAGATCCTTTGGTTTAACTTAAATGTGCCACCTTCCAACAGCACACACTTTGGCTGCTCCAGGACCTTCAGTAACTGTTCAGTTGGCACTAATGTTCCTTTCGCTAGCAAAAAAGATCCAGCTGAATATTAACATTTTCAATAGTCTCAAAATGTGAGTAACTTGCCATGCAGTATCATGCTATTAACCTTGCCTGAGAATTTCACTCTTTTTTTTTTTTTTTTTTTAACTCCTTGTAGCTACTTTCCTTTCCAGGAACAGGCTGATATTAATTTGTCAAAATTATTAAATTTGAGAGGCAAACATAATCCAAAATTGGACAGACATAAACAAGTGGCATCAGCAGGAGTGTGCACTTTGGGGGACTACATGAGACACATTTGCATTTTACGGGTGAAATATATGCATTTACCCCGCAAATCACTGTGGTACTTGGTGCAATTTTACTTGCCCAGAGCCACTGAGTTTAAGGCAGAGGCCTGCCTGCAGTCAGGTTTGCTCCAGCCTCTGCCACAAGAGCCCCACAGACTTCGGCTTGAGCAAGAGTTTTCAGTCACCTTCAGTCTCCACTCTGCATCTGTGGCAGGAAAACATTTCAGATTTGCAAAATCTTCACTGTTTTTGATTTATTATGCTGAGCTGTCATGGGCTGGGTCTGTCTCAGTACACGGATTAAAGTGAAACAGCTGCAGAAGAAACAGAGGTAGGTGCTGTGAGACAACCCACTGGTATGCCCTGAGCAGCAAAGGCTGGTAGTGGCATCCTTGCAGGATGCTCCATGCTGAGATCAGAGGCTCCCTGACTAGAGAATGCACAGGGCTCAGCGAGTGTCCATCACTTCAGACAAAGCCAGGGCCACTGGTTGCTGGGCAGGCGCTGTCACAAACAAGCAAAGTGCAGAATGCTGTGCCCTGTTGTTCTCTCCACCAGCATCAGCAATGCTGAGGACCTTTGCTTCCACCCAAACCCCTCTGCCACCACTGAAAACGAGTGGGGCTTTCATTCCCAGCCAGCGAGAGACAGCAGGACACAGCCTGCTCACATTAACACAAACCTCACCTGTCAGCAGCCAAGCCTGAAAGCACCCAGTGACCCTTCAGCCAGCCCTCCTTATGTAACAGCTGCAAGTCAACAAACTATCAAAACAGTGACTGAAAAATCCTTCCTTTTCCCCCTTTCTCCCGTGTTTAGGTTTTTCCATGCATGCAGTGCAGCCATTTCCAGCAAGCTGCATTTCAAACATTGTTTGGGTTACAGAAGCAGTGGCTCTGCTTGCTTAAATCTCTAATCCAACCTCAGGTGATTCGGAAACTAAGCCAGAGCCCATTTTTATCATGTTCTCTAAAAAAAAATAGTGCTTTTTTCCCACTGCAAAACAATGGCAGGGTCTGACTGTGTTCCCGATTCGCAATAGCATTCGGCAGGCTGCAATGCCAGCCGGATCCTCTGGATAATGTGCTTTAACCCTGTCTAACAGCACCGGGAGCAGATCCAGCTTATTGCTTGTCCAAAGAGGCAAAGCACACAACCAGCAAAGGCTGCTCCCTGCCCGTGCCTCCACAGCTCCTGCGCGGACTCCTCCTGTTGCAAGGGAAGCTCCTCCCCGAGGGGGAGCCCAGTACTGGAGGTCACACCTTGGTCCAGGATGGTAAGAACCGAAGGTGTTCCCTGCCAGTCCCAAGCCACTGCCTGATGGAGGGAGGGGACAGAACGACAATAGCCTAAAAAGGTGCAAAACCAGGCAAGAAGACCTTGTCAGGAGGCCTCTGTTCAGCTCTGGGTTTGAAACCGGGAATTTACTGCACTCATTTGCCTCTGAGGGCAGAACGCCTGTATCTGTATCCTTCATCTCCATGCCTTACACTTTGCCCAGAAACTGTAGTTGTATCTGTCTATAGGCTATAACGTGTTCGGGCACAAACCAGAGCAGAAGACCAGATTCACCACTGGCATAGCTCGACTTCCATACCTTATTAATTTTTCTTGCAGTTGTATCCAAATGACAGCAAAGATGGACCTTTTCCATGTTCTCCATTTTCCAAACACAAAACTCAGAGTGAAACAGATTATGTGTGGTTTTCTCTCTTTCAGTTCAAGATCCTCTGTTCTCTCCTGCTCTCATCAGCAACCAGAAAATGTCCTCAAAACTTTGATGGAAAGATAAGACACGTGAGATAGTATATTATTCTGAATGGAGTTTCTGGAGCAACCAAAGTTTTGAGCTCATCTGCTGCTGTCTCTCTCATTTGATTCAGAATCTAATTTGTCCAAAATTTCAACCGTGATGAACTTTCCCAAAACAGAAGCAGCAAGCTGCTTCCCACCATCACATACTTGGCCTGTATCCCGCCTATCCATATGCAGCAGATGTAAATATAATTTACTGGCACAAGTAGCTTTCTGCACATGGCATCTTTCTAAGTCTTCTTTAGTATCCATGTGAAGAAATAAATGATTTTATTGATGCATTTGGAGGCCCCAGTAACGCTTCATAATGACCTATAAACGGAGGTCTTTCTTAATATGCACTGATCAATAACTCCCATAATTATGTCTCATATAATTTTGCTGAATTGTTAGCAATTCTAACCAAAGCTATAATGATTCCTTATAGACAACATAACTCTTCCAGGAGCCACATTTTGCTGCCTTCCATATATTGTAGACCTGATTTAGCACACGCACCAGTTGCATCAGCTGATTTAGGACATGGCCTCTTCTCTGCTGTACCCAGTCATTGCAAATAAAGCTTGCAAAGTCTCCCACTACATTAAGAGATGCTTTGGAGAGCATATTGGAGCACATAGAGACAATTTTTTTTCTATCCTGTAGAAATAAAGTGGTTAGTAAGATGGTGCTTTAATCAGGGAGAAGACGACTATAAAGTCAGAATGAAATATTTTCAGTGGCGACAACCTGTCTGGTGGCAATGGGAAATCCTGCATGTCAGCACATTCATTCTTGGCTTTAGCCTTGCTCACTGGATGTGACTCAAAGGAAATGCTAGGCTTCAGTTTCTTCATCAGCAAATGGGGATAATATTTCCACTTATGCAAGTCACTTTAAGTGGAAAGCATTGCATTCATGCAAGATAGCTTTATCGTGCCAGCACACCACTGAGTTTTTCACTTTCTGCCTAGAACATTTCATAAAAACCCCTCCGCATATGGAACAGAACAAGTATTACAGACTTCCAAAAATGTGATTTTTAGGGAGCTGACAGTGCCACTTACATTCGTACACTTTCGTGTTTCAAATACAGTCAGGTTTGGCAACGAAATTCACAATCATCTGGCAGCTTTTATGAAACGAGCTGGCCATACTGCTCCAGGTTTCTGCTGCCCTGTCCAGTGCAACCCTGTCACAACTCGCCTCCACACCAGTCCTGGATGGCGTTCTGGCTGCTGCCTGGGCAGCAGGATGTGGCTGGCAGGCTCTGATCAAAGCCCCAAGCCTCACATGCAGGTTTTGGATCAGAGACATATCATTTAGCACTTTAAATTCCCCTCAGCAAGACTGTGCTGAAGCATCAATTGTCATTCCACCGCTTGCCCATAGCAGACGGAGGAAAATGATTCTCTAGCACCTTGCTGCTTTGCTTCACAGAAATGGTGAGACCTGGGGCTTCAGGCAAGCTGCAGACCCTGCCCTTCATGATGGGGCCCTACCATGCCCCAGCACCCCCTCAACTCCCCATCCACCACCAATTGTTTGCTGTTCCTGGCCCAGCGCTGGGCTGCCAAGGAGGCACACAGTCCTGCTTAGCAACTTGCTGTCCCCTTTTGGTTCTCAGTGCAGTGCTTTATTAATATCAGAAGGCTGATATATGCTTAAATAGTTCAACTTTGTGCTTTCCTTCCTATATGAGCTTGGAACAAGACTGTAGACAAGTACCAAACATCACATAGCTATCAAAAAAAGAAGAATTATGTTTTAACTACTCTATTTAACTCAGAGAACACAGTGATTAGTTTTTCTGATGAAAATAAATGCAATAAAAGACTAAGGGACTTTTGGTAGCAGAGCCATTAAATTCTCTATCTAAATATGGTCTAGATATCTGGGGTGCAATTAGGACAGCCATGCTGAGTGCTTCTCAGGGTAAGTGTATGGATGCACTCTAACCTGAATCTAATTCTGCTCAAAGGCCAAGGCAGAGGAATGCTATTTGTGTTGCAATGATTTAGAGGAAAGGGGCACCATTACATTTCTAATGCCTTTTGGTCAACGAGCACCTTGGACTTTCAGTGCCTGCCACTAAAGACCTAATTGCTTTTAGCAACTGTTTCACAGAAGATACACCATCATAGCAAATGCAGTGCTCATGTGTGACCGAGTCAGACCCAAAGCAAAGTGGTGGGCATCAAGAGGATAGAGCACATGATAAGAGAGCTTTTGTAGCAAGCTGCAAAATTCAGGCATCAGTATTAAGCTTTACTTATAAAAACAGAGCTGAACAAATAATTCAAAATGAATAATTTATTTGATTAATTTTGTCTCTCCTTGCTTAGGGAATATATATAAGCCAATCACACCATCTTGAATTTGTTATTCAAATATATTCAGTGACTTTCTTTTCACTATATTTTTTACTCTATGGATTAATCAGAATATTTAAAATTAAAAATACACAGTTATCCTGTGATTGGCCAGACATGCCACATGACACTATTTTTTTCTGTGAGCGAGTATGCCAGCACTTCTGGAGTAATCCTAATGCATGCAAAATCAAAAATTCAGTTTTGAAAAATATTTGCATGTGCATCTTTGGAATTCACTTGCTGCCAAGAAAACTGTCAGTAAAATTCAGCACCTCTTAAATTTGTAAAATGTGAGAACTAAAACATGCATTTTAACATTTGCATTTATTTTTTTTTCCTCTGTTTCATCTGGAAGTTTTAGAACATTGTATTTTCCCTGAATGGATGCAGCATTGCCTACCAGGACTGAGTTACAGTTTTGTGCCACTCATTTTAATATCACTTGGCTCAGTCAATGGTCTGTTGTCCTAAAATCCTGTAGTTTTCTAAACGGGCAAATGCTATGTTCATCGTGTGCAAGGCTTTCAAAAGTCAGGGTGTTTTTGTCTTGACAGACACATGCATTATTCCTGCATCAAATAATCAAATATTCTCTCAATTACTGAATGATTCTAGTTCTATTGTTAGGAAAAAGCCTAAGAAATTAAGTTAACATGAAACATAGGTGAAGTGAAAAGCCAATGCACCACAGAAAGTTTTCATCTCAACATTTTGTTAGTGAAGAGCACCTGTTAAAGGAGCCCTCATTTATCTTTGAGGATAGAGCCTAAACTAGGGATTCCAGGGAACATCTTATGCTACCCCAGGCTTCAGCTCCATGTATCTGCAAACATTTACAAACACAGTTATATACTTCAGGTAGCAATTGCCCAGCTCTGGTGCAAAAGGTACTGAGGGGATGGTGGATGGCTCTATGTGCATGCCATTGTTTCCCTGAGAACTAATACAACTATCTGCAAGATTTATCTGTTAATATATCCCTTGATCTATCTTTAAAGCAGCTTCCAGATGTTATTGTGCAAGGACATGAAAAAAATTTAGGGTCTGTCTAATCTTCAATTACATCTGACCCACTGGTGACTTAGGTTGGGAATGAAACTGAATATAACCCTGATCACACTTTGAAGAAGTATTTAGGTGGAAACCCTGCCCATAGAGAGGTATTTGTTAAGTCATCTGTAGCAATGGAAAGAGAGTTTAACACAGCTGCTGCCATTCTAGCTGCAGAGTGCCCCCCACTCAAGGCCACTGTGTCCTCTTCCGCCAGGGAGAGACAGTCCTGCATGGCCAAAGAGGCAGCTGGCACACTTTGGAGCACCATAAAACATCAACAACCAAAACTCACCCCAAATAAAGAGGGTTATCTTCTGGTAAGTATAAGCAGGACAGGAGCTAGCTCTTCTGGACCTAGCTAGCAAGGACCACAAGTGCAACTATAAGACTATGGTGGATAATAGGGTATTAACTCACTGCATAAACAGAGCTGGTGCTCCAGTTAGCATGCAAGATTATTTAAATGGCTTAATTTACACATCACAGCAAGCTTTTCCTACTGCAAATCAATAAATTTACATAGGTTCTTAAAATAATCAGCAACATGCTCCTGCATATATTTTTTAAATAGGTACAAAATTCCTTAATGATAACCAGAATCCCATCAAACTCAGTTTTTAGTTCACTTGATAGTTGCATTGATGAGGAAACATGAATATATTAAGGGCTAGAGCTAAGCAGAAGCTTTGCAGCACGTTTCTGCAGAGAGCAGGATTGCAGGTTCCCACAAGCCCAGGTGTAGAGCCACCTCCTACCACCCACAGTGCCCCAGCAAAGGCAAATTCTGCTGAGCACTCACAGCATAAGCAGAGGAGGAAATGCAGCTGAGATATCCTCTGTGCAGGGGACAGGTGTGCAGAAGGAGGGCCAGGCAGACAGACAGAGGCCGACTTTCAACAGGAGTAGCCTTTACCCAGATTCAGATACATTTTTTCCATGTAATTTCTTATTTCTTGTTCTCCTCCTTCCCTTTTTGTTCTGACTGGGATCACAAGTAGAAGCTCCAAAATGCCACCACCAAAGCTGTCCTGGTAGCAGAGGTGTGCACAGCCCCTGAGAAAGCCTGTTCCCATCAAAGTATCACTGTAATATTGCCAGCTGAAGGTTAAAAACATTTGACATAGACAATCCTGGCATTCACAGTCTCATCTAAGTAAAGGCAAACTTCAATCACACTTGTTGACTTATCCCTGTAATCAGCCAGGACAGCTAAAGAGCTGGCTTTGCACTTGCACTGACTCTTCTGCTCTCCTCTCATTTCCATGCCCCCGTGTATGCAGCCACAGCAAGGTCTGAGCCCTCTGGGGCTTGAAAAATTGGCACAAGCTAGTCAGGAAATCTCACAGCTTTCCTGGATCATGGATAGCCAGCTCTGATGAGTCTGTGCATGAATGGGGTGGTCCCAAGGCATGCTGCAGCAGCAGGGCACATTTACAGCAGTGGTTGTGTGCAGGCACAGTCCAGTCTTTCTATGCACAGCTGTAAAAAAAAAATACAAATCAAGATTAGAAAAGATTGAGAGGGAATACTTCTGTGTGTGTAGCTGTGCAATGACTAGGGGCTTTGAAGTTAATTTTTAAGCAGATGTTTTTATTTCTCTGCTAAAATAAAAAGCAAGGTTTTTAAACAGAGAAACAAAATGAGAGCAGAGGATGTAAAAAATTATGGGTACTCATGCCAAAAAACAAGAGAGGTGTAGGCAGAGGCCTTCATGCTTTCACTGCAGGGGTGGCCTCTTGCTACACAGGGCCAGGGATGCTCAGGGGTTTTCTCTGGGGTTGGCATAAGTCAGCTTTAGGTACCGACCAAATTTGAACATTTCTGCTTGGTTTCTCCTGCTTTCCCAAGTGCATGTCACGACCTTGTGGGTTACCATCAGGCATCTTGAAGGGAATATGAACATTCAGGTGCAGTGCAAGACCTCTCCTGAATAGGAAGAAGGTTCCTTCTGCCCCAGCAGAGCTTTTTTCCAGAGAACTGAGGAACTGACACAGACTCAGACCATCATCTTTCCCCATTGCCTAGGGCAGGACTGATACCAGCCTCAAATCTCGGAGCAAATGTCCCTCACTGAGCACCATTGCAGCAGCCCTCACTGTCTCTGCTGGGAGGGAGTTGTTAAAATTCCAGTTAGCCTGTGCCTTATAGGATTTGCCAGAGAGCAGGTCTATGGGTGGAGGCTCATGAAGACACCTCTGAAAAATAGCTCAACCCTTCATCTGATCCCTTGCCCTCCAAACATGGTTCCACACAGAGCCTGATGGGCAGTCTTCTCACCCTGTCCACTATTGCCATCTAGAATGGTTGCAGATAATTGGTGGATATGGAAAAGAGGCCCCTGTCATGGTCACATTTCCTGGCAAGGTACTAGCCTGCTGTCCCTCATTTCTTTGCACTTCTTTTACTTAATTTGTTTTTTATTTGATTGGGTTTTTTAAAATATTTATTACTCATGGCAGAACGTTGGGTTATAGTATGTCAAACTTGCCAAAACCTCAAGCAGAAAGAATGATAAAAAGTATCTTGAAAATCATATTTGCCCCTTAATAATTTAATTCTGTAGAAAGGGAAATCAAAGCATCACAAATTGATTGCTGTGAAACAAATTACAATTATTTCCACACATCCAAATAAATCTACTAATTTTAGGCATCTGACTTGAGGCATTAGATGGAATATGCAAATGCACATGTTGAAATGATGGCCGCGTCTCTAGAGCTGCTCACTTATTTCTCTGTTCTTACTAGATGCTCAACAGTTTCAGACTGCTATTGAGACATGCAGTAAATTAGCTGCTCTTCAGCATTGCCTGTTAAAAATATTAAAAATCATGGCTATAAAGCACAGTTGACAGTTTTAGGCATCCGACACATCCTTTCTAGAAATGCAGACTCTAATGTTGCACTGTCACTTTCCCCAGATGTGCTTCCAATTGGGTCATACTGTTCAAGCTACCATTAACTGAAGACCTGTGCCCTGCTCTACCTTTCAGAAAGGGAGTGCCATGCCATGAAGTGTTCCCCTCGAATACAAGTTTTCCACACACATTTTACAAAGTGTAGCTTCCTCAGCTGTCACACTGCTTCACATAAGAGGAGTCATCTGATATTGTTACTGACATACTAGTCTAGTGTGGCATTTAATATTAGGCTTTTTATAACTCACAGGGATGGCAGAGCAATCTCTGGTAATCAAAATAAATGAAGACGGCCTGAATAATGCATTTGTTAAATCTAAATAACATACAGTGGACACGTTTAAAGTGTTTTCCACAAAAATGTGACTCAGGTGCAATATTGATTGAGAAGATAAAGACAGGTGTTTTTGATTCTTACATTATGGACGCAGAGAGGACTTTGATAATGTAACAATCATCTTTTGTTATTTTGCTGCAGTCCAATACAGCTAGAATCAATTTTTCATTGTACTCATTTACTGGAAAAGGGGATAATGGCAAGGACAACACAGCTTTAATAGAAAGAATAAGGCATGATTTAATTCAGATGTTGTACTACAGCTACAAGTTGAAAGATACATTTATATATACCAAAACATACAAAGGAGCCTGCATACTTTTGAATAGAAGCCATGGCTCTGCATTTCTATTTATTGGTACTTAGGTGGAATGATGCAGCATTATTATCCTGACAGCAATAAGAAGCCAGAACCTTTTAAAGTGGAAAAAGATAGCTGTAGGATTATGAGCAATCTTTATAGAAAAGCAAAATAAAGGGCAATAGTAAAAGGGCACATTTAGGTCTTCATTAATATTTGTATTTAAGTAAAAATGACAGGCAGAAAAACCCAAAGAAAGGCTAAGTTCACAATCAATGTAATGCTTTTCTGCACAATTGAGATCTTTCTCAAAGATCTCAAGCATTTTTGAAATTTTGTTCCTATGGAAAGTACTCAGAATGATGATAAAATAATGATTTTTTTTTTTCCTAGCAAAATAGATTGCTTCATGACTTCTTGAATGAAACACAAATCTAAGTGTGATAGTGTTTGGGACTGGATTAGTCTCCTGGGGTTGCATCCAGTGTATGAAATTTCATAGCTTTTCCAAGGAGTTCAATAGTGCTCTTCTCTGTGCTGAATGACCCCTGAAAAAACACCCCACAGACCATGGGTTAAGATTCAAAACATTACCACCAAAAGCTGCCAGGAGTTAATTGAGTCTGGTACAGCCCAGAAGTATTCTGCATGGCTTATTTCTGATTACTTATTTCTCATTACCCCATAAATCTGAATTTCAGTACAGACTTCAGAGGAAATCAGGATCCAAAGTCAAGCTTTAGAATTGCTTTCTACCTCTCTAATAGACCTGCTCTCAAAACTCAGATTCTCCTTTTAATGAGTATCTTCTACAGTAAAGCAGACAAAAGGAATAAAATCCTTCCCTGGAATCTCAAGCTTTTCTTTAAAAAGCCTCTGGTCTAGTCCTAACTCATTGTAAACTGAGCCCACATTCCTCTCTGAGGAGCAAAGAGAAAATGAAGTGTAAACCAAGAAAAATCAGAGGAAAAATTAACCCCTTCCCCAGCAGCAGCAACTCCTCACAAGGATTTCCCAGTCTCTTTTTAAGCTGATGAATCGGATTCAGCTACATCTCAGCTGATGTGGCTCAGGGAGGCATTTCCAACCTCCAGAGGACATCTGGGATTTACACCAGTGACCGAGCACCAATTCTGTCCAGCTGAGATGCTGGGAAGGCCTTTCCCTCTGCCAAAGGAGGCACATGCTGGGTTATTAGTAGGCAAGGTGCAGGGAACTGCAGGCCTCTGGCCACTGGAAGACCAGGGCAATTCTGTAGGACTTGGCAAAAACATGTTCTATAATGTGTAGAAGCAGCAGCATGAGGACTCAGGAGAGTCACAGACAACCTACCAAGCAGAAGCTGAGACATCCCAGCTCAGCATGCCTTGCTGCTCAAGGCCAATAGGGGCACTGTACTGCAAATATCTCTGATACCAATCATGATGAAGCTGCATTAAATCATAATAGGTTTGCCCTAAAATGGCTAAGATTTATAAGCAATCTTAAAGAAAACATGTCTTCAATTTTTTGTACACTGCTGTTTCTCAGCCAGTAGGCTGAGACTTCAGACTTTCCTTCCCAAGCTACAGGGCAGGTGCTGTGTGAAACCTTGACCTCTGGGATTCACTTGCACCAGGTTAGTCTGGCCATGCAAGACAGTCCCTCGAATGACAAGATCCTAGAGGAGACCACAAAAGCTTTGAGCTGAGCACGAGTGACTGCAGCTCTGCTGACTCTAGAGGAGGTTAGGATAATGGTATGAGGGTAGCTCTTGCGTCTGCCATGTCTTCCTAGCTTTCGAGTGTGCTGCCACAGGAAGAGAAGCTATCTGATTAGGTTTCCCTGGACTAAAAGACCAATATATCAACAGTCTCATACAAGAGAGCAAGAATACAGTCTCAATGTCTACCCCTGAACCCAACAAGACCATCATCTCTGATCCTACAGTGATCCACATTGCTAGACAATGAAGAATGATGGCTACCACCTTTTCCTTACCATCACCAATCTGTGACTGGCTGTTTCCCTTCCACACATCTGCAGGGGCAGGCAGCTAGAGCCTCTCTTCACATACCCTTTTAAAGGTCCCGAGGCATTTAGAGGAATGAGCTCTTGCTCAGTGTCTATCTGGTAGCTACAGTAACACCTGGCAATGATGAATAACCTTATGCATATATGTGATATATTTCTTTTAACAGGTAAAAGAAAAACCTGCTCTTCATGTTCATTAGAAAGGAAATTCCAGCATTCTCCATTTCCCATGTTGATAGAGGTGTTTTTGTGGGTAAACTTCTTCTCCTCTTCACTCTTTGCCCTCTTTCTTCTCTTTATTTTTCAATTCTGTCTCCATTTTTCTTTCTTCTGGTTAAAGCTTTCTTAATACAGATGCCTACTATTTATTTTAGGTAGTCCAGGTAGGGATTTCCTGTGAAGTGAGATCTTTCTCCTTGGGGAGGAGTGAGCATTCAGGTTAGTGCTTATCAAATCACATGAACTCACAAGTTAGACTTTTCTCTTAGTCCTGTCTTAGTTTACAGGAAACACCTAACCATCTTCAATCTAGCAACCACTCTGAGATCTCAAAAGACTCTTCAATGCTCTATGTAAGTAGAGTTAATTTTAAGATGAAATTAAACTCTGCGATAGCAAGATGGGGTAAAATCCTTACCAAGCTTTTCATACTTTGGTTCCATGCCACTGTGAATGCAGTCTGATCTGAAGCATGTTAGCAGGCATACATCTGAGCTAGAAAGAATCAAAGATTGACTTCCTTACACATACACATTTCGATTTCCTGGTAGGAAAATAAAACTGATACAGAACACACAAAGGACCCCAATATCAGCAAGAATGTCACTAGTAGTGCAATACATTAAAGACCATTGCAACAAATCAAGTTCCTAAGCGTGACTTTCCCTTTCATGCAGAGAATGGACTGATTCGTTCCCCAAACAATGGAAAACTTTGTGAAGGCTGTGGAACAGATTGCTCTGTTTGCTCCATTACTCACAGATCAGCTTGCCACATTCAGCAACAAAGGAAAGGACTAAACTCATCTTATTTTTTTGTCCACAATTTATGAAAAAATAATCTAGCTCATAGGAAATGAGGTGCTTCAAGAATTTGCTGAAGTGAAAGCATTTCACTGTCAGCGTGGAGTCAGCTTCAATATGACTCATCTGCTCTGTGCACTATTTTATGCTATGTCGATCCATCTAGCAATAATTGTGAAGACTTCACTGGATTTTTTTTTACCATTAGAAAAAAATTCACTGAAACTGTGCTGTCTGACTGTACACCTTGACTTGAGTTACAGATCTTAGTAGGACATGGCCATTGCATGTTTTGGTCACAGGCAGGCCTGTTGTATGACATGTTACTGATAGTCCTGTGTCCTGAGAGGAAAGTAACATTTCTGCATGCACAGCATTTCTTTGCATCCATGTCATACTCCTTTCTGATGAATGTTTTTGTCTGCTACCACTTGGCACTAGTAAACCATCATTTAAATATGTAAAAGAAAATGAAATGTATTGTATGTAACCCATTCAGAACTGTCAGTGGGTAACACCAATGCTTTCCAACTAACAGCTTCAGGAATCCTTCAAAAGGTCAGCAAACAACTCGGAGCTGTTTGAAACTGCAAGAGAAATACCTCCAAAGTCTAGCATACACAGGTCCCACAGGGATCCACGTTTGACTCCCTCCCACATTGGAACCTATCAGCCATGTAGTCTGAACATGGCAGCTGCTGCTCTGCAATGAGAGCCCACATCAGCCGTTCTGTGCAGATACTCCCACACCAAAGGGGATTTGTTTTCACACTACCATTCAGAGGGGGAAATTTCAGGTTCCCAAAGACCAACTCTGTCTGCATCTTGTTTCAATAGACCAGAGAGACTACAGGAAAATTGCCCGTAAGACATTGCCAGTTGCTCTTTCCCAAATGATTTTGTGCCTAGGAGAAACTATGCATATGAAGAGATCATTCTTTAACCTGCTTAGGAAAAATCCATAGAAAAATGGTATGTTCACCTTGATCAGAAGAATAAGTCTTCCAGAGAAAAGTTCTGAGGCTCTTAGTATAATCCAAGCAAAAATCCCATGGTAATTCACGTTTTTTTTCACAAGAACATTTTCACTGTTAATATGTCAGATTTTGCTTTTGTCTGACTTATGCTCAGTGATTATAATATAGATAGAGAGTTTGCATATGAAAGAGTAAGAAAGGAGTGAGTGGTGTAGCCTACAGAGGAAGACTTGAGGATGGATGTATATTTTGCCTTGGCAAATAGTATTAGAAGCAATTATTTTTAAAAGTATTCAGGTGCATCTCAGTTTGCTTCCATGTAACTAAAAAGGAAGCAACTGATTTGCAACCTGGGATTTGAAAAAGCTGATAAAAAGCCAGAAAATAATTTTTGATGAAGTACTTGTTCAACAGCTGCAGCATCATCCAGTACCTGTTGGGCAAGTGCCAGGCTACCTGCTTAATGTCTGGAGATTGATAACTTTTTGGAATATGATGAATGATAGATTGAGAAGGTACACACAGTGCCTGGACTACAAACAGGCCTAGGGATGATATCGTTTAAGCAAAAACAAGTGCAAGTTTTCAGTTAATTAAAACTGTGATCAGCAGTCTGTTGCATTACTCATTTATTCTTTTGGAGCTTCTTTGCAAAGAAAAGGTCCTGAGGGCATCCTGGCAAGTGACCACTGATAGCTTTCTTGAAAAGAATTTGAATTCAAAGGATTAAAGTCTCAGCACCTCTCAGTTTTTCTTCTGGAGAGCACCAGCACTATTTCATCAAACAAGCTACTTGACTTCGCTGGTATTAACTCGTTCTTTGCTTCCCTAATCTTTTTGTTTCCAGTATTGTGAAACAACACAGATGCAGAAAGACATGTAAAATTCTAGCCTAAAAGCCAGCTTCCTCTGTTACAGCAAGTGTTATCCCTGGGGTCAAGGATTGTCTGAATCAATAACACACCAATCTCAGTAGCCCCATTTAAATGGTGAGTCAGCTCACATAATCCAACCACATGTCAGATGAAAAAGAATGGTTTAGCAAACACTTCGCAGTCATCTGCTTTTTAGAACTTAGTAGTAAATTATTGTATATCAGTCTGCTGTTGCAACTATATATCTTTACACAATAGCAATTTTTCTTAGAGTTTTCTCTTGCTCAGCTGCTTATTCAGTATTTTTATATACCCTATATTTATTTTCAAATACCATTTTAAAATACTCACTGGAATTTTTCCATTTACAGAAGTTTTAAAGGACTAAGTCCAGACAGCTCACAAGAGCGTTTCTCAGACAAGAAAATACTATACAAAAAGTATAGCTGCCGCACTAATCCAAAGCACAAAATTACTTACCCCAGTCCAGTTTAATTTGGAAACAGCCTTTACCTCTCAAGCCAGTTGCATTCAACTGGGCTGTTCTAGCCATGTATGCTTCTGTTGGGAGTTTTAATATGTGCACTAGTTAAATGAAAAAATGAATATATTAACTATTTTCTATCAAATTAGAAAAATAACCTTACTGCACAATTACACCTCCTCAGCATCAAGAGCAGCTGAATCAGACTGGCTGTGGGGGCTCAGGGAGGAGTGGGAGTCCCAACAGCACTCCATAGAAGACCTGGGAGTGGTCAGGAGGGGACTGGAGAGGTCCCTCCAAACACAACCTGCCCTTTAATTGGGTAAAGGGACAAAGACAACCCAGACATCCCTCATCAGGCACAAACCTGGAATGGCCAAGCTCCCTGTCCCTGCCTCTGCTCTCAGACATGGCCATGCTTTACCCCACAGACAGTCACTTGAAGTTTTAACATCTCTGAAGTGAGGGGCACGTTAAAATTAGCAGCAGGTGGGGAAGGAAATGCGAACAGATATTTGGCAGATAAACCTTTTTTTTACCTATAGAAAAGGCCAAACTCTCCCTGGTGGGCTAGGAGTCTTCTACCTAAAACCAAAAAATCACAAAAAAGTCTAAAGCAGTACAAAAATGTTCCCAGTGTAATGAAAGAGGAATTATCTAAAGTTAGTTTTATAACTCCTTCTTTCAGGTTTTCTTTAGGACTAGACAAAACAAGATTCGAATACTTCATTTATATATTTGTCTATCACACAAATTCAGAAAAGCAGTTGGTAAACAGAATAACAACAACTAACATTTTCCAGAACATTCTATGTGTGATATGTTTTTGAGGATTTGCTCTGGGCTCATTCTGAAAAAAAAACAAAAAGCAAATTTGAATAACATTACCAATGCTCTAGGTACAGAAAATCCTACACTTGTGCCAGAGCAACTCTTGATTCAATAGTCTTTGCCAACAACATTTCAGATTTGGCCTTCAGCAGCCAAATCTGTGCTGTACCTGCACTGCTGGCAAGCAGTGGGCAGTAAAGTTCAGGGCACAAAGCAGCTCCATGCACCCCTGTGTTCGGGGATGGGAGAATTTGCTGCTTCTGAGGAGCAAAAGGCTGAGCAGGGAGTGAACTGTCCTGTATGACACATTTGACATGAGGACAGGCTTTCAATAGGTATCATATACATGACAGCACACTTTCTACTTAGGAAAACCAGATCACTGCTTAGAATTGAAGAAATTTAGTCTGCCACTATAGAGGGGTTTAAAAGAAGGAAAACTGTAAATCAGTACAGGCTGTTAAAATGCTGCCAGAGGAGAGAACAGCATTGTGATGCACGTCATACAGCACTGGACATCTGAAAAAGTGCTGGTTTTTTACAGGGATTTTCTTATCAGTTTCATGTGAAATATCAAGTTAAACTAATACGGTGTTTTTTAGTAAATGGCTGATTTTACAGGAACATAAAACCTCATGGGAAACACTCAATGCATAAGTTACCACTTACCTGCTCAAACTTGCCAGCAATGGAATATATTATGACACCCTGTCTCAAGCAAGCCAATACCAAAACTGACATTGAATACAATTGAGGGTCTGAATAGTACTAGGTGAAATCTGACACAAACATCAAACCATGGGGGTTTTCAAAGTTGTGCAGGAGATGCAAAATTTGCTACGAATGTTTTGTCTTTAGAATGGGTATCTGTGAGTGTGTGTTGCACTTGCACTGCTGCTAGGTCACTGCAGCTCTGATTTCCTGCTCATTTTCAGCATCTGTAAATCCTAGAGATTAGGAGCTGCCTGAAAAAGCTGTGCTCTTACCTCTCAATTGGCTGCTGTGGAAACAGCAATTACAAGTTAAATTTCATCATGCTTAAAACTAATCCTCTTTTTCCCTCTGGTCTAAGGTTACCAGTATTTAAAGGCAGCAGACAATTAGAAATGAAGGAAAGCAAAGCCTCAGGCTGGGACATAGGTACAGCTTCTGCTCAGGCATTGCTTCTTGGCTCCAGCAGCATCAATAGCAACTTTGATGACAGCAATGGTGGGTTCACAGCTGAACCTCAAAAATTTTCCATAGCTCCCATATGGATCTGGACCTCCCTAATGGCCAGAAATTCTCAACACTGCAGTCAGTTTCTGAAAAATGAAAAATGTCTGCCAGAAGAGCAGAGCCACTCAAAGCAGCATGTGCAGCTTGCCTGAGGGACAAAAGAGCCTGAACCGCTCCAAACCAAAGCAAGCCTCAGACGGCTCTGTATGTCACACCAAGATAATGTTCTGTTGCATCACCTTTGATTTTTGTTTTCAAATTAACCTCATTCAAAACCCAAACCAGTTCTCTTCCTTCTCCCAGTTACAGGAATCAAAACTGAAGGGTACAAATGAAGCAGGCTAGCTGTTGGGACGCTGAGGAGGATCAGTTACAGTTTGAGATCTCGCAACTCCATTCTGCTCTTCTTGAGACTTTTATTTCCTAAAAAACAAAACCCAAACTTGTAGATACTTTCAAAGAACCAAACCATTTCATACTGTGATTTATACTTGCATTTAGGTGAGTGTATGTACGTTCATTCCTTTGTTAATTGTATTTTATCTTCCTATCACTTAAAGACTTCGATGTAGTAACTACGTTTTTTCAGAAATATTTCTGTATGGAGCAGCCTGGTGAAATATAGGGCTTCAGACAGATATTCTGCAATGATCACTGCATAGGCATACAAAGGATTTTGAAAACAGGAAGAGTTTCATACATTTGGAATCAGATCATTGAAGGCCATTGTTTTTAGAAGCTTTTACAGGAAATGTCCCTATTACTGCTGCATGTTTTCTGTCTGCTTTGGAAGAAGATTTTAGAAAAAAAAGTCCATTATTTATAATTTACTAATTTTTGAGGAACAAAACAGTTTTCAAACTAGACTCAGAGAACAAAAAACTTCCAACAAAAAAAATATCACTGAAGGAAAAAATTATTCCAGCTCTTGAGAAGTATAAGTGGTGGTAAGATGGCTGTCTTATATTTGAAATAACAAATTACAAATCCTGATCTTTAACATTGTGGCAACTGAACTAAGGACTACCATCATCAGTGGGAAGCCAAGCAGAAAGAATAAGTGTTTAGACCAAGCTAATGAAAGCAGAATGAGGAATGCAGCCTCATGATTTTTAGTTGTGTGCTAAGATTGCAAGTCAGCTATTTGGAATGATATTCTCTTTTTCTCTCTATATTAAAAGCTTCTGCATACAATGTAGAGTCGTAGCATCCTGAATGGCTGGGCCACTTCTGTCTTCTATGGCATAAGAAACATTTTCCTTTATTTTTCTTATTCCTAAGACCTGTTGAAATATTATAGACTCACAATTAAACATGAAAACAAAAATATGAAGTTGTCCCAGTCCTTACATCCTCACATTTTTTCCTAGATTGTGTAATCTGCAAATTTGCCCTGTAAAAAGAGGAAATGGCATTAAAAATGATCACCAACTCTACATGGTATGAATTATTGAACAAAGTCATTGCTTTATCAGTAACAAGAATAAGTTCAGAGAATGGTATAGGGAGTGTATAAAATTCTCACACTTTACATACTGCGTGGTAGCATGATGTCCAATTGTTTCTTGGAAGCTACTCACGTCATTTTGTCTTATTTTTGTCACAGTGACGTGGAGATGATCTCACGTTGCTTGCTTGTGCATCTTGGTTCGTTGACCCTTCTCCAGCTAGACAAAACCAAGGATGAAGATATTTCACATGTGAGCTTCATGCTCTGCAAGGAATGAGAGGTCAAAGGGTAGCAGACAAAAGCTATTTGCCATTCAGTTCTAATTTCCCTCATAAATTATTAAACAATCCCTTATGCATTTCCATCTTTGATAGTCTTGTGGTATAAAGTGTAAGTCAATGGATAAGCTAATTGCAATAAGCAGAAGTGGTATTTAATGCACTGGACACTTTCAACAGCAAAGTAGTTCTAATTAGTGTTTCTAACTGATGTGACAGCAGTTTACAGAGTGCCAAAATAGTTCCTCATTTGTCAAGTGGGTCCGAAGCTTATGGCAGCTCTCTGATCATCTCCCTCGCCGCAGGACCTGAAAGCACCTTCAAAAAGCTTTCTCTCATTGATCTTTACTCAGATGCTGACTGAAAGGCACACAGCTTTGCCAGAAAGAAGATAGATAGATGCTACACCAGCATGAAAATGTCACTTACTTAATGAAAAAGGGTACCTGTTCCTAACCCCTCTGTATGCATGTCTATGCACGCACATACACAAGCCCAAACCCAGGGAAGTAGTGAAAAGAGTAATTTTTATTAAGCATTTGAATGTGTGTGTAAAGTATTGTCTGCACAAACTTACCACATCCGATCATACATGACGTATCCTTATATAAACACAAATGACATCACAATCTGTGACTGAAATGCAGATATTTTCAAAATATCATTAAGCTTTTCCCTCTAGATTTTTCATTATTAGTCATTCAGTGCATCAGATGAACCACATCATCAGTTTCAAAATATCAGAGTTTACTTTCTATGATTTTTCTTCTACTAAATCGGTAGTTCAGCTATCCTGCTATTCTCTGAGGGTAAGTGAATAAATGATGGCATGTCAGATAAAGAGCAAGTATTTGCTGAATACAGTGTCAAGAAAGTTCAGAACTGTTTTCTCTTAGTTGCAACTTGTTTTATAGCCATCATTAAATTAAATATTGTGGTTAGTTATTGGATAAACTATGACTTTTCCAGTGTAGCTCAGACAACATTCAAAAGGGCCCTAAAAGCATTTATGAGACTTTAAATACAGTTTTTAAATTCACTACCAAGTGGGTCTGTCAGAAGCCACTCTATTGGAATACATGCTCTAGGTAGCAAGAGCTGTGCTGTTGTGGTACAACCAGAATTTTTTTATGACACCATGTGTGAACCATAGCTTTACTTGGATACTGGAGATCCAGCACTCTCTGTGATGCACGTTCCAGATGCCTGTCAATTTCTGAAATGAGAAGAGGATGTACAAAGAATTGTAACAAAGCAGCCAAGTGGTACCTGCACTTTCAGACTGCCCATCTCCCCAGTGTCTGCACTTGGCTGCTTCTGGCTAGGTACCTTGGCTCCTGGGATCATTTTGGCCATCAAATGTCTGGTGCATCCTTGCCCTGCTATGTTCCATCAGCAACCCTTCTCTGCTGGTTTTCTTAGGAACAGCACTGAAAAGCCAGCAGATATTTCAGAAGTGCTAAGTGGAGCCTCCACCAATACATTAAGGGAGATTTAGGACTACTTTCAGCTCCGTACCTTGTTGAGGGATAACTTGTCCCACTGTTCAGCCTGTGTGCTTCCTTAAACAAAAGCTGAATTAAAAATGCAGTTGGTATCACATAAGGGTTAAACCAGTAAGAAAGAAAGAATAATGGAGCAAGAATAACTACAACATCCTTTTCTTGAGAAAGAAAAGACGTCTTCACCAAACCTTTTATATCCCAACTGAATACTGAAAGGGCCGCTACTCCTTCCAGAGACAGAATACTCAGTATCTAGAAATGGAGACCAAAAAACCTCAAACTTCCATTTTCTTTCAGCAGTTTTCAAGTTCCCAAGGTCTGTTGGAGTCAGGAGCTACTTGGCTGATGTCAACACTCCTTTCTCTCCCCCAAGGCTTATACTCTGCCTAAACTCCCACCCCAAAAAACCAACCAAACCCAACAAAAACCAAAGCCAACAAGAAAAAAGTATCCAACAAAATCCATTGCTACTATGAAGAGTTTTGAAGCAAGCATGATAGATGACAAAGGATGCCAAGCTGAGAATAAGGCCCTCTGTCCCGAGGTGATAACTCCTTCCCTCTGAAATCCATCCCTGTGGACATTCCATACTTTGTAAATACACAGCTTGAGCAGTTGAAGTAACAGTGTCGTTTCAGGTCAATCATGGAGGCTGCTATAAATAAATTTCTCCACTTGCAGGAGACCACAGCTCATAAAAGCGTGTGAAAGGTGATATCACTTAGTGCAGCACAGGCAATTAGGAATATGGAAGGGACTGGGTCAGAACACAAGTCAGAAATAATAGAGAGTATGCAATAATTGGAGAAGCTTTTTATTTGATTAGTGCTTCCATGTCAAATTAGTCAGACTGCTTAGGCACCTACCCAGTAGTGGTGAAGCATGCTTCCTGCATGTCCACCCAGCACAAAGCCATGTGCATTTTCACATGTCACTACCTTTGTTTTCTTCTCTCTCTGCTTTCTGGACTCAGGACCCTGACTCTGACAGAGTTCCCAGCTGTGTCAGCCTGGTCACCTTTCAAAGCAAGTGACTTAGTCCACGAAGGAGAAACAGTTATTTGACTAAGGCACCATCTGAAACTCATTGATCCAAATCTTATTTACTGAGCCCCATTAGGTTTACAGTCAGGCTTCACTGCAGGGCAAGGGAGGCAGTCCATCCTTAAACCCAAAGTGCTGCAAAATATGTCCATCCTCTGCACACTCCATGATAAGAGAAAATCGGTGATATACTTCAATGAATGACATCCCAATAGCCAAATTACAAGACAAAAACCTGGTCTGAGCCACATGAGCATGGAAACACCTGCACCATAGCATGGGTCCCTAAGAGAGGTAGAAGACCTGGTGGGGCAGTCTGTGGTTACCAATCCAGGACTTGTATTTGCACTGGTTGGCTCCAATTTAAGGTATTTGCATGCTGGCTTTCAGGCTAGACTGAGAATGATCAGTGATTGTTCTTCCCTTTGAAATTCTCATACCAATTTTCTAAAAGTGATCCAGAATACCATGCAGCTTTTAGATTTAAAAACATTTCTGGAAAACTTGTTTTTGCAACGGAAGTGCACTCTCTGCTTCTTCTGATGTTTATGGCTTTGAAAAGCAGATAGATTTACAGTGATGGAGCAGGAGGAGCCCGTTTCAGCTCCCCTGTTCTTGATTATCATTTCCCAAAGCGCTTGGTATCATACAGGACAGAAGCAGCCAAGGCACCATCATTTTACCACAGTTTACAATGCTTAGAGAGACCTGTATGCCATGGAGTCAATCACAGAAGCCCTGCTACATAACTTGTGTTTTCTACACTTTGAATAGTGTTATCCTGTTTATGTCTCAGACCTCTCTTCCAAGTTCCTGTCAATTATTGCTCTTGTATTTTAGGATTTGTCCTGTTATTTGATCCACTTACCGATATATCTCGTTTTGTGTTCTCCCAGCAAGTCTTCCTATCCTTTTACCACTTTCACACTAATTTCTTACTAAACAATAGCTCTCCAGCTTCTTTTGTAGCTCTAGATCTGTTATGAATATTAATAGCTTCTTGCAAGCTCTATTTGTGGGAGAGAGTGCTGGTCTTTGATCTGTGGCTTTTTCTTGAATACACTAGTATCTGCAATTGGGTTTTGGGTCCCTTTTATGTTTTTCTACCAGATTCCTTTCTTCAGTTCCATCTTTTGCTTTTATTGCAGAGTTGGAAGCTGTGGAGGACCTTTAAGCATTTTTCTTTATTAAGTGAGCCCTCTCATACTGGCACACTCTATGCTGATTTCAGCCCTCACTGTGGACTATTTCTGTACATTCCCTAAAGGCATCAAGCCATTCAGGTGGTAGCATGTAATTTGTTTTGTACTGTAGAATTCCTGCCATGCCTATATGTATTTAGACCACAGGCAAACCAATAAAGTTGTCATAGAAACAAAGCATTTCATGAATAAATCAATTCATAACAAACTTGTAAACTTTGAAGAATCCACTGTGCTTTAACAACACATCTATTATATATACACACTAATCATGTTTGTAATGAACAATGTACATATTCTACACATGTCCATTAGTTTCATCCTGTTGGGCATCTTATAAATATAATTTAAGTCTTTCCCTTATGTTGTGCATGTCTCCACAGCAAGGAAGGACAGAATTGGATGCCTGCATGATAATGTAGCAGCAGGAATTTTTCTATTTCTTTTTTGATGTGTGTGAGGTGGAGATTCAGTAAACTCCAAATGCCTTTTTTACAAGCCAGTGAGGATTGAAAGTATCAGTGCAGTAATTTTTTTCTAGTCACAGACAACTTAATAGGACTTCATCCACTCCTCATGTAATTATAAAAAAGCCCAGATGATGAGAGCTTGATAAAAGCAGCAGATAATATTGCTGAGAGCTGATAATACAAGCATAAGTTCACAGGCTGAGAGAATCCTACCTTCTTGTACTCCAGTTTAGTCTTACTGAAATACATGCATCTGTGGTGGAAATGCTGCTAGAATTGATCATAATATGGTCTTGATACTTCACTTTGCACATCATGCTTTCACTAGCACTAGGACGAAATGGGTGCAAAATACTACCTGATACAACACTGTTTGCCTGGGTGGGAGTGGCCAGGTCAAACAGGATGGAGATTTTTTGGATTGTCTCAGTCTACCAGTCCTCTGATTTCAAATGGATATTTATGCAGTAAGATAGTATTTGCTGTGAGTTGCACAGTGCATTTGAACTCTTAGCTACCACAATGCAAAGCCAATGGAGAGATTTTCCAGCGTACCTATGAGAAAGATGCCTACAAAAAAGATGAAAGAAAAGGAGTTTCAGGATGTGGGGGAATAAAAGAAATAACACATTAAAGAATGGTTAGCATTCAAATTCAGATGCTGGGTATCTTCCCACTGATAGATACACATGATTAAAATATGGTCCTATAGAAGAACAGCTTTATGGGGCCTGTCCATAGGGATTCCCAAAGACCACAGCAGGTGTCTCCCCAGAATCATACCTTCTTTTCAGAAGGGAAAGCTGAGGTTTCTGTTACAGTGGAACACCTACCTGCCTTTTCCACACAACAGCACTGGTGGAAAAAGATATGGATAATAGTCTTAAGCATCTATCCAAGAAAATGTGTGTCTGAATAACAAATCTCTCACAGAAATTGGTAGTACTACATCAGAGCAAATGAATCTGCCAGACACAAGGTGGGGTCTCATTCTACTGATCCCAGTAATTAAGCAGTAGGGTATAGGTTAATATCACTCTGTAACCCATTAATGTTATGTAAACTTGGTCACAAATGCCATTAGCTATATGTACATATCTAACTTCAAGGAGTCATTCTGAAACAAAAAGGAAAACAAACAAATTGGAGCAATTTGTTTTATAACTACAAGTTCAAAAACATATCCTTTCTTTGCAAGTCATTTAAGTGCCTTTTCTAGTTCTCTAGGATATTCACTATTTGCCTTGCAGTTAAGAAAATTCCAAGTATTTGTTATATTCTTGCTTATTTACAGGAGACAAATAAGTATTTTAAAAAGAAAACTCTACAACACATTTAGGTGGCCCATTTCTCTGCAGAATTCTCCTCTATTCACAATGGGAAGGCTGCAATAAAGAACTTGGCTCACAGACATATGCTGTAGGTTAGGTGATTTTAGTGTTGCCTATGCACAAGACAAAAGCTCTCAGTCAGTTAGTGCTGTCCAGGAATACACTATAGGGAGCACAACTCAAAAGCAAAAATCATCTGCTTTCAAATTCAGTGCCTTCTTTTAACTACATATTTTACAGATATGTTATTCCCATAGAACAATACATTTCCCAGTAATTATGTTCATTTACAGAATCAAATCAAGGCTGTCTACATTTCTGCTGGGTAATGTTCTTCACAAACAATCCTCTCTCCTGGCTCCTCTGATTATTTTATGATTCCTCTTGCTTCTTGTCAGTACAGATTAAAGGTAACACATACAGCTGGGAACAAACAATTTTCCAGCAATAGCATTTTGTTTTCCTTAATAATTAACAAGTGCTGCTGACTAACCTTCCAGTATAAAATGTGCACCTTATCGAAAGGGAGCGGACACAAGTTAGAACAGCTCACTTGGGATATCAAAATAAGAAGTGTGATTAAAGCATTAAAGATTTAGAGGTTGACATTAAGGGATGAAAGGTGGAATTACTGTAAATATAAAACTGTTCAGCATTAAATGGAATGTGTTGCACTTGAAACAGTCTTTCAAAGTGCTAACATTTCAGCATTAATTATTAATAGAAACTGACAGCTCATTTTTAATTTGAGCCTAATGACAAGGTTCCTTAAAAGATAAATACAACACATGGGCTCAGAGGGTTTGAGGATCTTTTGAAAGGCTCTCTAGGTTGTCTAGACCTTAATCTGAAAATTCCTCATAAAATAACAGTCTGTCCATAGAGGTAAAAAAACCCAGTGAGCATCAGCCTGCCCCTGTTTGGGGACACCTGCTCTACCTCAGCAGAGGGCCACTGGCAGCACTCCTCCTCTCTGCTGTGGATCTAGATGGACATGGAGAAGGTCCCAAGGGTGCACCACCTGCCTTTCCTCACCCCCTTCCCCACCAAACTAGAGTTTTGGGAAATGCATATCTAGTCTTCTGAGTGTTTTTCTCGTCAGACCACAAATACATTCCCCCATCACTAGTTACTTAATTTTTAGAGCAACTACCAATTTTTTTTTTCTATTTATCATAATTTTGAGTTTTGCAACCCAATTCTGATGCCATCTCTGCCTCTATTATTTAGGGGTAAAGTCAGTGCCAGCAGGGATAGCGGGAGGACATACACTAAAGAGAAGGAACAGGACCCTGGGTCAGGACAGGCAAAAGTACTTTAGCTAAAAACTACTGTTGCTGCATTTCCTCCATTGGTTCAAATAAACTTTTAAAGTGTCAGCTATCAATAAAAATGTCATTATCTTATTTCTGCTACTGAAACTTGCATTTTAAATATTAAATAGGATATATTTAATCACATCTATATTACATAAAGCATATTAATTTTTTTTGTTAATAGAAATACTTGTACTAATATTCAGAACGCTTCTTTGAGACATTAGAAATCTGCTAGGAGTGTGAAGTTCTAAATAACCAGGCAGAATGAGGGTCAAGCTCAGCTCATTGGCTTTGGCATGTGTAAAGGCTCATGAGTGACAACCTACTCTCCTTCCAGCCACACAAACAAATTGCAGCAAGGAGACTGAGTGAAGATATATGGCCATTGCATTCCTGTAGGGGAGGTGAGAAATGGGGAAGATAGAAAGTGAATGGGGCAAGGAGCAGGCAAAATGAAATTAAAGAAAACTTCCCATGTTTTAGGATACAGTTCAGAAAAAATTTCAGAAGAAAGCAGAAGGAACACGCTGATAGTTTTATCTGCTCTTACTGACACATTCAGGATTCCTCAGGGGCTGGAAAGAAGAGAGGCAGTTTGCAAGCTGGGCTTTCACTGTGCACAGCCCTGTCACACAATACAACAGGAATTAACTCGTGTCTATGGAAAAGCAATATTTGGCAAAAAAGGGCACTGAGGCCATGAGGCTGTCAAATTAAAGGACATTCAGAGATGAAAATCACTTGTGTACTGGTTTAATTCAAGCATCAGGGTAAAGGAAGAGTAAATAAGGGTAATAAGTAAGAGAAATCATGGCTTGATTTCACTTATGATTTCGCTGGAAAGCCTTCTGATGTGAATCTTTGCATGCGGCTTTTCTGTTTACTCTGTGCTTTTGTTCTGCATCAACAGAATTTGTGCTAGAAGTAGCGTGCTAGGAGTAGCATGCTACCCAGAAAAACATTTAGCTGTAACACTCAAAACTTCAGTTCTGGTGCTATCTTGGAGTTAGTGTTCACTCAGTTGCTTTTTGGTACATGCAGTTCCTCTGCAATAGCTTATAGGAAACTTGATGAAATCAGATTCATTCCCTATTAGTGTCCAACAATCTAATTCTACCTGCTCATGGTAGTGTCCAGGTAGTGTCTCTGGAATACTTAAAAATATAATTTGGGAAGCAAGTCTTTTTGGTTTTGTTAAAGCATCTTACAGAGAATTTTCCTTTGCATGATCTCTGTCAATAACTAAACACCTGTATTCTGGCAAGTGGAAAAGCTGATCTAAGAAAAGCTTTTTAATTTATATACAAAATAAAATAGCTAAATTCACCTAAATGAACCATTTAAAGCAAATTGCTTTCCTAGGTACTACTCAGGAATATTTGCCATTTAGGAGTTGTTAGAGAAGTATGAAATATGCCTAATGAAATACACAGCTATACAAAAGTCAAGGCTTTTTTTATAACTCATTCTTTAATGAAAGATGAGGCATTTTCTTGTAAGAGTGTTGCCAGTGTGTATATTTCTAAAGCATATTAAGAAATGTACAATCAGAAGCAGCATGCTGTTCTACCTTCTGCTCATTTCCTTGAAAAAGTTCCTGTCACAGATAGAAATGGTATCTGAAAAGACTCAGCGAGTGCATCTTTTCTAGGAAAAATAAAAGATTTCCTCCTCATTTGAAGATTTGATTCCAGGGATGACAAGGCAGTTTGCAATTTCAGCATGTCTCCTGATTTTTATATAAGAGAGGAACAACAGCCTCAAAGGCCCAGCTCCCAAGTGTGAAACCCTTTTGTAAATTTATCTCAACTCCTAAATATCTGCTTTAATAAGCTAGTGTCAATACACACATGGCACTTGCAACATGAGGCCCCTGATAGTTGTCCTGACAGCCTCACCCCATTTCAGCTTTCCCAGAGCCTTCTGGATTCCCCCCATCATGCTTTACACACATATCAATCACAGACCTAAACTGCAGGATTCCTGCATCAAAACACAAAGGCAACTCCCCTACAAAAGAGGAACACACATGTGCTATGCCATGTTTGGAGGCTGCTCATACACAGCATGTGTCAGTATTTTCTCCTCCTACAAGACAGGATTTATTCTGTATTTTGGCCACATAACAGATGCATATCAGAAAAAAGGCTGAAATATACTACCTACACATACTTTTTGGAGGCTACACAGCCTGCTTCTGCACCAAGTGTCTACATCCCATTTTATGATATTTGAAATAAGGGCAGCGAGTGTTGATACTGCAAATATCTTACTACAGAGCCCTGCCACATCCTCATGAGGGGTTTTAAACAAGCAACATATAATGGAAGTGATCTGGCTTGCATGCAGACTACAAAATACTCCAGATTTCTCACCTCCCCTTCCCTAACCTCACAACCACCTCAACTGAACATCCATAGAAAACAATAATGTGACTTGGAACAGACAAAAGAAATCACAAACCTTACTCTCAAGAAGTGCAACAGGCCTTAGCCAGCAGAGACTTGAGCTCCTTCCTGACTTCACTATGGAGGACAGACCACCACCAGCAAATCTCATGTATACTTACAGAGTAATGCCTCATGCCAGGATTTATAAAACAGCATCAGATCTAAGCTCATGGACAATATTTCAGTTTTCTAAAAATATATTCATCAGTAAAACAAATGTAAAGGATAGTTCTGAAAACAAAGCCTTGTGCCCAGATTTCTCATTTCTTTTCAGTGAGATTCTCTCTTGCATTTTTTCCGTATCTGCAGTGGGTTTCCAAGAGAAGTTAAATGGCCTCACTAGCTATCTCCTTGCTTGCATTACACAGTCCCCAAACAAGGCCAGACCTTCAGCCAGCACAAATCCAAGCTACATCCCCTGCTGTTATTGGAGCTTTTCTGATGTGTTGAAGGGATTTGGCTCCTGCAGTTCTGGTGTACGTAACAGCCCTCCTCAGTACATGATGCTTTATGGAGGCAGCATTAATGCAAATAAGACTCCCTGCTTTTTGAAAGGCAGACATCTTCTACAATCTGATTCCAACAATTCATACACCTGAAGGGACCCAGCTGAAATGGCAACAGGAACCTTTTTTATTATTTCATCTTGTCAAAATTGGAAGATTAGAAGGTGTGCGTTTTTGAAGTGGCACACAAAGGCTGGAGTAGTGGGAGTTTAAGAGGCTCTGCCGAGGAAGAAGAATGCCAACTGCATGTTTGAAGCACTTGGCAATAGGCTCTGTAGGTCCCTAGGAAGTGGTAAGACATGGCAAGGGAGGAGGAGATGAAATCAAAGCATCACAAGACAAGTCTGAACCCTGGAGACAGACAGACAGGGAGAGGCACCAGGCACTAGCCTGGGACAAAAGGCAAGAACCTGAGTTTCATTCTGTAGTGTTGGAGGGCAAGGGAACGTCAATGGGAGATGTCTTGGAGACAACTGAAGACTTGAGGATTTGGGGTGGAAGAAAGAATAAATTGATTGAGATAGGTGCTGTCGAATAAGTGCAGCAGGTTAAATCACACAAGAGCTGGTAGGGAGAGAAATGGTCCTGTAAACCACAAGAATCAATAAAACAGAGTTTAAAGCGTTATAGCTTTAATTGCTTATAGCAACGCTGACTTAAAAAAAATTGAATGGGGCAATGAAAACCAAGACAGAGCAAAGCAAATATAAACCACTGTATAAATAGGAAGTTCTAGTACATATCTTCTTGGAGAACCAAGAAAAACACCAAGACTCGGCTACTGTAAACTGGTGCAGCTCCACTTAAAACCAAGGATATCCTTCTCCAGGCTTCTTGTGAACTGTCCCACAGTACTTTCTTAACTACATCACATCATATGTGCAGGCATACAAGGCTAACACAGTGGTCTTCCCCCCATCCTTAAGAAGTGTCCATAAATTGCATGAGGTAGGTAGCAGAAGGGGAATAAAAAAATATGAATATTGACTTTTATCGATTACTGACAGATACTCCCATAAAGAAAAAACTAAGGGGGCTTACTGTGTAATTGTTCAACACAATGATTTACTGTGCAATCCTCCAAAGCTTATCATGTAACTCATTGTGAAACGCCCTGATTTACTGTGAACACAGCAGAGCTTATCACAATGTTTCTGTGGGAAAGACTTGGCACCAGCTTGGGATAGGGTTTCACAGACCATTAATGATGACTGACAGGTTCATTTCAAATGAGTTATAAAAGTTCACTGTAGAAAATCATCATGCTGTCTGTGCGTTAATCAGATATTTTAACTTCAGTGCTGTATACACACTCCTTACCACCAAGAAATTACCAAATAAGCACACACATTATGAAACTGGTTTGTTTTACATTTCTTATATTATTAATAGATTCAACCTTCACCTTTTCATGGTCTATACATGAAAAATTTGAAGGATTTCGCTTTTCCTTCAGATTGTACTTGGGTAAGAGATGTATAACACTCCAACTCAATTATGAAAAGTTAAATGTGCTCAGCTTAGGCAAAATATTTTCAAAATCATAAATCTGCACTTTTGAAGGCTGGAGACACGTCTAGAAAATGTAAAGTGTGTGTCTGACATATCAGATAGCATAAAAATAATGTAAGCACTATTTAGCTAACTGTTCACCTGTTTTCCTTTTGCTTGGCTGGGCACATTAAACATCTGATCCTTGTGGAACTCCTATGCATGAGACAGTCCTGACAAAATTGGAGTCAAGTACTGACAGTTGCAGATACAAAGAGATACCATCAGATTTGGGTGGCTCTCTTAGCCAGTGCCATGCTAGAACTACAGAGACAACTAGCCTGACTTTCTATACAAAGGACTGAAAAGGAATGGATGAAAATACTACTTGAATTACATGGACAACATGTTGAATGTTAGATGCAAAACTGAAGAGGTCATCCAGCAGCTACCACCAGTTCAGGCCAATTCACTGTCACATCTTGCATACAACACAAGCAGAGAAGACTGACTACTTGCTGAAGCAGTTTGCAGGGGCCAGTAGCTATCTTAAATACTCATTTCTCCCTTACCCATTCTGTAAACAGTAACCTGGGCTTTACACAAGATCAGGTCTTCATCTCACTTGGTCACACTATGAATCATGCATTATTCTACAGTGAAAAAACTCACGCATTAATCTTGCTAGCATGAGTAAAGGGAAGATCAGGAAAAGCTTAATGACCAGTTTACTTCCAACAGTCCAGTGCATGTCATTGTATAGCACAGCCACATGATCTCTTTTGTTGTTCAAACAGATGGACGCAAAGAGTTGCTTTCCTCATGTGGGACAAAAGTCAAACCTGTTGTAGGTCATCAGATTGCAGCCATTGCACTGTAAGGTTGCCCACCTCAAACCCCATCTATCAAGGCAGGCTACTTTTCCCACCCCTGTCAGAGCTCAGAGCAGCCTTAGAGGGAACAAAGGAAGACCTTAAGAAGAAACCAAACGCCCCCAACAAGATGCATCTGAACAAAATTCCCATTCTTAAACTCTGCTCAGTGCTAATATGACAAAAATAACAGCACAGCCCTCCTGCCAGAGCTGTGACCATTCATAGTCAGGTCTGAACTTGGTAAATGCATATGGGCTGTAAAAACTGCAGCTGAAAATTACACCTTGCATCTGCACCTACTCTGCACTTCTGTAGAAGAGTTTAACTTTAGGTGGCTCCATAAACAGACCACAGCTGATTAGGCAGAGGCACAAAAAAAGCATGCAAATGGCATGAAGACTCACCCAACACTATAGTAAAGAGCAGGTTTGCTTTACAAACAAGCTAAATTCACTACTAAGGTGGTTTTGGATCACACTGTTAGCTGCAACAAGAGGAGTCAAAGCAATTTGGTTTAAAAAAAAAAAATAAACAGTTTTCCTTGTTCCTGTTGCAAAAAAAAAATTAAAACACACCTTGCACTGTTACAAGCAAATAGCACTGAGCCAGTATAGCCACAGAAATGCCTGGCCTTTCTTTTTTCAATGAATCAGTGATTTACTTCCTTTATTTATACTGGAAAACAGCAGGATTTCCAACTGCTGTAATTAATTTTGAATACTGTATAAGACTGAGCACCTGATTCCACTGACTACAAAGGGGACCAAAGCACATGTCTCAGTTTAAGCATGTGACAAACTGTTTCAAGTAATCAGTGCCAAGGAAGTGTGCAGCAGTATCTGCTGTAGGTGCTTCCACAGCATCATTTTCCTCCTCATCTGCTAACATGAATCAGTGCTATCTTGCTACTGGACTGGTTGACCTATTAAAAATGTATCTGGACATACAGCTGTACCCTGTGATATACAGTTAGCTCTGCTCCGTCAGATTGATTTAGGGAAAGGAATATGCTTATCTGGAAAGGTAAAAATCACAAGGCAGGAAAGGAACAGCTGGCAAGTCTTAAAGACAAAGGGGAGGCTCTCTTCAGACACTTTTCTTGTATAATTTATGCTGTAGACATTTTACTCTGTCTAATTGCCCCATTTCAATCTAATGTCAGTTAATCAATGACTTCTGCATAGCATGGAGGTGAACCCTGGATGCAGAACAAATGCATAAATTCGGTCTGCCTTTTTGCAGGCTCTACTTACAGAGCCTCATCTTTTGCATTTGCTTTCTGAAGTTGAAATTTCTTCTCTTTTGACTCATCCCCAGCAAACACCCACGCTCTCCCTCTTTTGAGTCACAGTGTTTTTTGTATTTTTAAATCATGATTACACTTCTGTAAAATGTAGATTTTTGAAATACCTCACCACTGCTTTTTACTATTATTGTTTTATTATCCTGCTATTTTTATTTGTAACGTCTGCTTCTCAAATCTACCCAGGTGGTAAGATCCCAGATGTACCATGAAACAAACATTTGTCTTATGCTTTGCTTCTAAAGTCTTGTTTTCATGCCTTTCTTTCCCTTCTCAATATATTCAAGAGTACTTTTAAACGAGAATATATTATCCCAAGTGCTTGGAGGGACCCACAGGTTTTTTTAATCTGGTAGGCTAATCTATGTAGAGCAGTTGGAAACAAAAAAAACATTCAGAGATTACGCCAATTAACTCCACATGTAAAGGATCTGATTTGGCAAGTGCTCCACTCTACAACTTTGTAGGATAAAGCCCATATATTCTATTATCTCCACACCAATGCTACATTTAAACAGACCTTGAAACTAAGCCTTGAACCTAACAGGCAGTTTTCCTCTGTCTTCCCCTAGAGGCTAAATCAAGTCATGTACGGAGTTGGACAAAAGTATAAGCAAACCAGTCAAGTTTCCCATATTTTTCTCTAAATGGTGGAGAAAGGCAACATAAGGTGCATTATTTATCTCATTTCTTTAAATTGCCTACACATCTAAGTTGTTCTGCTAAATGTTTCAAACAGTGCCCCTCAGATTTCTTAAGAGCTGGATGTTTTTCAAGGACAAGTATTTGAGGAAATTTTACCTTGATCTATTCTGCTATAAATCGCTGCAATGCTCTTGAAAGAATCCATGAGATTCGGACCAACTCATTGCCTAACACTCTGCCACAAAGAAAGCAAACTGAGATAAACCATTCAGCTTCTCAGCTCCCAACCACCACTGCCCCATCTCTTTTACCATGACCAGCACTAAAGAAATGAATGCCAGAAGGCTCATGTTTTCATACACGAAATTATTGAACAATAGCTCAGGTTTGCACACAGAGTAGATAGGCACAAGGTCATGCAGGTGAGCAAGCACTGATTACCAGAGAAACCTTTTGGCTGTACAGGAGATCAAAGGAGGGCACAAGCTCAGCAGCAGCTCTGTATCAGCTCAAGCTTCCACTGGCTGCATCCCTGGAGGAACTGCAGCTCCTGTCCCCATGTTTCTGGGGAGAAGTCTGGAAAACTGGATCTGGAAACTATCCCAGAACAATTACTCTGGAATATTAAATCTAGCTAATTTCTATTCTCCTAAAAAAGTTCTATCTTTGTGAAAGAAATAGTGGATAGAGGCATGGGGCAGGGCAGATTCCTCCAGGTTAAGTAAACTCTACTAACAGATTTTTTTACCTTGACTAAACCACATCTTCTTCCAGCAGGACAGGGAGGCAGGAGCTGAGGGCAGTATCAGCGCCAGTCCTGTACTAGCTGATGAGGAGAACAGGGCAGCTCAAACCTCAAGTCCCAACATCAGGTAAGTTCATGGCAATGACACAAGCCTGAGGGCCAAGCTTAGCGGCCAATCTAAAGGTCAGGGTCAAAACAAGATACATTCCACAGTCTGCCAGACAAGTCCACATTGACAGGACAGCTCTGTTACCAAGTTTGGAGGTCCATAAGCAGGCAAGAGTCCACATCAGCAAAGTGGACAGATCAGGAGCTAGAAATCAGCAGCCCCACAGCATTGTTCAGAAAGGGGCTAATGGCAAGGGCTGAGTTTAAATCTTGGGTTCATGGAGGGGGCGGGATGCCCCAGGTGAGGCTGGTCAGGACCATTAATACCTATCAGTACCTCAGGGCACCTGACACCTCTTTTATTGTTCAATTAATTTCTGTGCACATTTACAGCAAAGTAGGGGTTTAGACTGCATTATACCATGCGCTTAAAAAAAATAAAAAAACCACCAAAGCAAACTCCAGATACCCTACTGAAATTATTGAGAGATTATTGAGAGAGGCCGCTATTAAAAATACCAGCTGTGATACAGAGTCTCAGAGGGAATATGAAGTTTTATTCAATATTTCCTAGTTAAACTCAACATTCTGCTTGGGGAGCTACAATAGCGCACAATCAAAACCTTCTCTTATTTACCACAACAGGCTATTGTATTGTGTCACATTGTTGCTGGTACAGAAATTATTTAATATTAGTTTTGTAGTCGTAAATTACAGCTCCAAAATTTTCCATATGCTTTATTCAATACACATTGAACTATTACAGTAATTGTTCCAAAACATGTGGAATTTGCCATAAAAAAAAAAAGGTCAAGATCCTACTAACTTACAACATCCTTTTTATTTTGCCTGAAAAGAGTAGGACTACCTGGGGATATTTTTTCCATTGCCAAAAGGGAGAATCACACCAGCGATAGTTTGGCTCATTGGGAAGATATATAATGTATTTTATCCTCAGTTTTTGAGAAAACCCTGTGTCAGAAACGTGTATTGTAGGTGGAATAAATTCACTGCTGTATAAAATTAGAAATCATTCTGAGATCACATGTAAAACAAACATGGTCAACAATAAGGTTGTTTTAAAAGCTGTTTGATTTGTGATAATATTCCTCTTCTAATACACTATCATTATTATTTTATTGATCTCAAAGCTCTTGGTATTCTGATTAAAATTTTTTCCAAATATGAGGAAAAAATCTACTGTACCAATTACATGAGCAATCCGAAGCCTGTAGTGTATGTCACTTTACAGGACAAAACAGTAGCAAAAGGAAATAAAAGCCAGTGTCAATCTTTGATGAAATTAACACAATTTAAAGCTGCTTCAGGCAAAACAATGAAATCTTTAATTTATCAGCACGGGATAACATCACCAGGGGAATTATTTAATGATTAACTACAGTGGGCTGGAGCCTGGGGTGAGGCGTGTTGGCTTACGGTTGTGCTTAGAGTATGTTCTGCCTCAGAGCTGAAATGCTCTCCATTTCCATGGGAGAGTAAGCCCCAGCAAGGGCTGTCCTGTAAGGGACACAGCTGGGGTGAGGGAAGTATGGAGACGACCTCTTCACCAGCTTTGTGAGAGTACAAGTGCTCTGGACTGGCAATGGAAGCACTGATGTATTGGAACAGCTTTAAATGCAAAACCAATAAAACCACTCACCATGGGAAGGGCAGAAGCTGCTCTCTCACTGCTGCAGATTTTATTGTTGACCCTTGTAGAAACAAGATCTCACACCAAGTATTTTTTGCTATAAAGAACTGAAAAGGGGAAAGAGCTTCATGTTAGTATTTAATATTGTAGCGTAAGTACTGGCAAATTACATTTCTGTGCTTCACGGAAGCAATCTGCTTCTGTGACTAAACAGATTTTTGTGTCAGAGCTTAATGATGGGGCTCAGAGTGACCGGGGGAAGCCATGGGGAGAAGTGCCACGTTTATCAGCCTCCCATAGGGCACAGAAACACAGATGGCATTCTAGAGCTGGAGACCAATAACCTGTCTGTACCCCCAGAAATACGGAAAATGGGACTAATTATAAGCTACTAGAATCACAGACAGGCAAAAGTGATGTAACCAAGAGCAGACAGCCTTGGGAATGACCTAACATGGTTTGTGAGCATACATGCATGTGGCCTTCCTCTTATCCTTGAGTGTGGCTGGGTCCCTCAGCTTTGGTGACCACTGCTGGGCATTCCCCTTCCAGCCTCTCCCTGCGCATGTCACAGTGCCAGTATGGCCAGCCCAGCAGTGCAGGGTGCCTTTGACCAGCACCATGCAGGGACACCCATGTCCTGGCTGCTCCCAGCACCGTTTTGCTGCTGCCTTGGAGCACAGTGACCTCAGAGGTTCCCATGGAGGGCACACCTCAGCCAGACAAGGCAGAGAGGTCCATCCCAGCAGTGTCACACTGCATCTGCTATTGAGGACAGCAGGTAGGATCACTGCAGACCCTAAAGGGATGAACTGCAAGCTGTGTTTGGGACACTCAAAGAGCTGTTGGATTTTCCATTTAGTTGAACTGCTCCCAGCTGAAGTCTGAGCTCCAGGCTTGGCCCTGGCCCTGTCACTGTGATTTGGCTGCAGGGCCACTTGCTCTTGCCCAAGGCTGCTGGCTTGGTCCTGGCACCTCCCAGAATAGAGCTGCAAAGCTTTGGAGCAAGTGTATTTCCTTTCCAGAGCAGCATTCTGTCTGTGAAGCTGTGCCTCTTTGTGGCTTTCCATAGTTGATGAGCAAGGAAACCATCTAATTCCTTTTATTATTTTTTGTAGCATGAAGACAGTGGAAGTGTTGAGAGAAAAATATCCTAGATCAACTTCTCCATCACAGTAATCAAACAGTGCATGGGCTGTTGATTTAATCATGCATTTTTGCTATAGAGATGCTAAGAGTGTAAAGTATCTTCATTTTTAAGTATAACAGTCACTACAAAAAATTGGGATATTAGCTATGTGTTACCTTTGTCATTTTGTGTCTGGGTTCTCTTCAAATTTGTCATTTTTATGCATTCTCAAAAATGTCTTCAAATTGGCAGATCCTTTGTCATCATAACTGCTGGAAGAACACCAACAAAGTTCTTGTTTCTACAATTAACAAAAGTAAGGCTGTTTTCCAAAAAAACTATCAACATCAATATCTATACACAGATTGTACTACTCTCCTCTAAATCTTACTGCTGATGAACAGGGTGGGACGTTTTTCCTGAAGAATATGTTGTTTTTCTAGTTTGCTATTAGCCTCCACAAATGACTGTGTGATGCAGTTTTGTGTCTTCAAGCCTACAGTGAGAAACATTTTGTAGAATTTTCTCTTGCTTTTGAATTTTTCAACATGCACATGGGATAAGAGTGTAACAAGACTCCAATAGAATTTTATAATTGGATCAAAACACAGTTCACCCACATATGAGCTGGATTGGTTGTGATAGATGTCAGGAGAAATTCTAAGGCAATACTAAAATTCTTTTATTCTATAACTGCCAAATAAAATAGTACTAAAAGCCCGTGAGCAAAAGCCTCCTGGTTTGGCTGGGTTTAAATAGGAAAAGAGTAATCAGATAGTGGATGAGGCATCGGTAAAATCAAATTATGTGAAGGCAAATGATACTATTGCCGTACCATCCTCCCTGCCTCCATTTCTATATTGGTTCTAAAGACATTAATCATGGCTAGATCATTTACACCTTGAATCCAAACCAGGCATGGTATCCCACTTTGGGAATAACCAAAAGCTGAGACCCCTTTCAACTGTGTGTAACATCTCCTTGCAGCTCCTCCAGCTGCTATTAAGACCATATCATATCTGGTCAGCTGTCCAGATGCAGAACTGGCCAGAGTGTGCAGGTCCTTTTGGGTTATTTACTGTAGAGCTGAAATATTGAGTTGCCTGCTTCCAAGGAAGAGGCAGTGGTATTTCCTCAGGGGTCTGAGGAAACCTGAGGTGCCTTAGCAGTCAGGGCTGAAGGACCCCTCTGGCCCCACACTATGAAGCTGAAATTTCCAGGGTCCTCCTGCATAAGCCCTGCCCCACAACCAGAGCTGCTGCTCCAGGAGCCTCCCTGCACCAGAAGTCAGCCTCTTTTCTCTGCACCTTGTACCCCCAACCTTGTGCACTGCTGTGCTGTCCCACACAGTGCCAAGTGTTCTGAGCCGGGGAGCTCAGGTGGGCGAGATACGAATATCAACAACCCTTCCTACACTGGAAAGCCAAACTCCAGGAGTTGTGCACTGAGCTGTCTTCCTGGGTACTCCAGCCCCCTTTCTGAGACATTGAACTCAGCTCCAAAAGCATCAGCGGAGTAAGGCAGCCACTGCCAAAGTGCTCCCATTTCTTCACGAAGCACAAGGAGAAGCTGTGCCGGAGCATCCACGGTCTGTGATAAAACCCCTCCAAGCAGCATCCTTGATGGAGGCCAGCGCAGTGTGGTAACACAGGAGACGAGGATGAGCTCATGCCGTGTGCCCATGGTGCACAGCTAAAGCCTCGTCTGTTTGCATTAGCCTTTCCTCGGTGGAGATGTCGTCACCCTGACCCGCAGTCTCTGAGGAAAGCAAACAAAAGCAGGGAGGGCAAAGCAATCCCCAGCCCTGCCGAAGCGCCGATGCAGCCGACCATTGTTGTGTGCAGTGCCTAGATTTTATGTCAGTGATGCAACATAATTAATTAGATTTAGATTAGATGAGAATACATTAGACACAGTGAGACGCTACCTTCCTGCCTGTCCATCCTTGGAAGAACTGGGCACAGTTTCTTTCCTTATGCATATTCCCTTAATAATATATTTGTCACAAGGATTCTTCCTACACCCATCTGGCATATAGATATTTTTCCAAATTTGTCATTTTTTATGTTCCAAAACCTATTTTACTTCAGATGCTTTCATAATGAAGCAGCAAAAGCCTGCCATAGCTTGATATATGGAGCAGAAATCACATCTGTGCCAGGCTGTTTTCTAATCAGATAAAGCACTGAATACCTGCAGTGCTTTTTCTTCTGGTCTTTGAATAGATGTACCTGAGTGACTTCCAGTGCTAGTCTAGCTTTGCATTTACAATTACTACAAAATACCATTCTTAATTTTAGCTTTCAGCTAATTTCAGTGCTTTTAAAGCAAAAGAACTATTAGAATTGCCTAGTGGTCCCCTGCACAACACAAACCATGTAAAGTCATTCCGTAACTTGGGCATCAGCCCAAACAATTGTGCTTGAACTTGAGTGTACTTTTCAGAAGGGCATTTGCCCTTGTTTCTCCTTTTAATGCTGTCATTCACACCATATAATTTAGACATCTATTACAAGTGAGGAGTGAAGTGGGCAACAGGGTGGGGACTTTAGTGAATTTGTTTTTACCAAATTTGGGCCCCAGACAGAAGGAGAGAAAGAGTTGTGATGATTTTCACCAGCATCATACGTGTGTGGTGCAAGAAACTTCACTTAATCCAACAGAGTCATAGGGAGATGCTTCTGCTTTTCCCTGAGCCTTCACCTGCCCTGCTGTGACCTGGCTCCTTGCCATTGCCTGGCTCCTTTGCATGCACACAACCAACAGGCAAGATGGATTCTGCAGGAGATAATTTCATCTGAAGCCACATTAACTCCCCAGACACACTGTCTGCTCCTTGTGGTGCATCCCAGGAGAGGCTTCATTGGCACAGCAGAGACAGGAAGGCTGATGGTTTGTGGCACTCCCTTGTGCCAAATCCCAGGAGAGAGTTCCTCCTACTTTGAATTTCCTCTGTTCATATAAAGCAAAAGGACAATCTGAGACACTGCTCCCAGTATAGTTCAAAACACAGTTTGAAGTGTGAATTTTTCAATATTTGAAGCATTGGCTTTTATGATTTATTTATTGATATTCCAGGACAAGCATCACAGAGTGAGGCTGGTGCCTACTCCAAATATAACAACAATCATTGAATGGATAGCAGTATTTTCATAGACATTTTGTCCATTGCTATGCAGATAAATTTTGTCTCTGTATAACAACACAAAGATACTAAGATGATAAAATCAAGCATATTGGAGAAACACTAAAAAAACCCAACTCTGAACCACAGTAGTTCATATTGTTTCATTGCTGACAACAGTATGCACTTTATGAACAGAATCTGACTTTATAGCAGGTGTGACTCAGGCATAGGAGGTGTGCAGGGTTGCTGTCTCTTATCCCTTGAGTCCACCTTGTAATATTGCTGGTATCCGTGTGTAACAGATAGTGTTGTGCACTGGGCTGGAAGATAATAAATAGATGTGAGCTGATGATTTACAGGAGGGTGCTCGGAACTCCTTGAACCACTGGGGAAGGGAAACTGTGCCGGTACAAGGTTGTGCTGTCAACCTCGCAATAGTTTTTCCTCTCTCCTGAGGGCAATTTCTCCAAGATGTAACTTGCTTCCTGCCTCATCATCTGGAAATTCACAAATCAGAGGAATTGTGGTTAATTACTAAAATGGCTGATCCATAGATTCTTAGCTGTCAGAGCCTGGGGGGAGGGGTTTAATTGTTGTTTTCCTTTGAAAAGATTTCTCCTAAAGTGATAAAATAACTCACATTAATGAAACTTGCAAATAAAAGACTTTTGTGATTATTTCCAGTTGTTGCAAGAATTGCTTATTTAAAATGCATTGCTTTCTTAAGTGAAGAAACTTATATTTCTCCAAACATCCACAATAAATTTAGCCCTAAAACATTCATAATGGAGGATGAATGCATATCCAGGATAACACTGCATGTGATCTCTGATCATACAGTAGTTAAGTTATACAATCACAGTGATTTATGGTACTAAACTGTGGAGCCTCATATCTGCAGGGGTGTGGGTAAAGGGGTGGAACTCTCATCAATCAAAAGACTATACTTGTTCAGCATTTGGATAATTAAGGTAGACAGTAAAAAAGCATGAAATAATATTTTAAAAAATGAAATCAGAATATCTATTTGCATAGTGCTATTAAGCAATACAGTGCTGAGACACCTTTTCAAAAAGCTTGCCTAGAAATCCACTTATCTTGTAGCACTTGATGTATGTGTTCTTCATATTCATGCTGAGGGTATTTGTAGAGTAGTTATATAATACACATTCTGTCCTCAACTTATAAAAGCAGGATTAGAAATAATGGCTATCTTTCTAGTCTATTCCAAGACAGAGACAAAACAAGAAGGAAAAAACCCAAAAGCACAAGCAATTTTAAAGTGCAAAATTCTGAAATTTCACTCATCCTTATTGATAGTCCTTTTCTTCCAATTCACCAATCCCAGGTAGAGATAGTCAGGCATAATGAGGGGCTAGCACAGGGGAACTGTATTAATCAAACAATGTTCAAAAAAAAAAAGTTTAATTAACTGCATATTTTGTAAAAGCCACATTTCATTACTGTTTGTTAGAAAGATGGAAGCATGCACTGGAAACACTAATTCTAATTATTACTTCAAGTGGGAGTTTTTGGCAGAAGGTCAAGGAATAATAGAAGAATGTGTGAATCTGTGCTACAGCATAGCAGTAAGACTAATCATTTGAATACAGCCAGTTGCTTTTTCTTGGACTGTCTGTGTGCTGTTCAATGTTCTGGATGAATCTAACACAATCAGCCTGTTCTCTGGTGTATATCCACTTCCTGCTGACTCAGGGCAGCTTGCCCCTTCTGCCATTTATTAAAATGAAACATTCCTATTAAAACACCATTTTTCAGAGAGATGACCAAATAGATATTAGTAATGACATTATTAAAACTATTTTGTTTAAAATGAACTGTCACACTTGTGTGTTGCAAAGCAACACAAACAAATCTATTTCATTTAGTGAGAGATTGCTTTGAAAAGCTGGATTTCTTTCTTTCTATTAGAAGGTATTGCAGAGGGGATGTGATGTGTGCTCCAGGAAACTGCCAGCTTTTATAGCTATTAGAAAGGAGGAATATTGTTTCTAGTACTCTCCACAGCAAATAATGTATAATTCATGGCTTCCATTAAGATGCAAATATGATCCATGGCCTCCTATGTTTATATCTCCTAATAATCTATTAATGGTTTTAAAAGTAAAGGGTAATAGAAACATTTTGTATGAGCAACATTTACTCATGGTTCTCTGTGTTTTTCTCTAATTGTACAGTATAAGCATATATAGAATTAAAAAAGAAACAATGGAAATTAATTAACCTATGATTCTCAAATAAATATTTATTGAACATAAGGTCACATGCCCAGTAACTGTAATTCACTAAAGAAAGACCCCATTATCATTAGATGGCAACATGCCTTAGAAAAATTGTGCTGGGGAATGGAAAGGTACCCGTACCATAACGATTGCTTGAAATGACCCCTAGATTTGGAAATAGAATTTGTACTGAGATTTCAGCTCCCCCATCAAACATGGATGGGACAAGAAAACAAAGAAATATAACCTACACCCTGAAGACTTGGACTTTCAGTTTTCTTTGTAACAGCAGTGGATAGTTAAATTCCATGGCGACATAACCTTGTTTAGTGTTTCAGGATCAGCTACTCTCCACTTCCACGTTCTCACTGAAACTTTAGAATTGTCAGTCTGAAAAAAATGCCAAAACCCACTTCTTGCTTTGTCAGAGCAGACATGCTGCATTAGCAGGCAGGTAATTCCAGATTTGGGGGGTATTTTCCTACTCTAAGCACACGCTGCTTGCAGGCTTGCGTTCTTTGCCTCCAGCTCTGTGCAGTGCTGTTGCACAACCCTCATGTCCAAGTGCTGCCACCACTGCCCTCCCCTGCCGCTCCCCACACAGCTGGTATCTCAGCCCCATTGCTGAGCCCCTCACCTTTCCCGCTCCCTCTCTGAAATTCCACAGGGGGGATCTGCCAAGGTAGTGATTTCACTTCTGTATTTATCAGAAACCACACAAAGAGAAACAGTGCAAGACATCTGCACATCTGCTCTTTGTAAAAAAATACATTTAAAGTAATGACGCTGTAGGCAACAATAAACCATTTTAATCAACTAATGGAAAGAAACATCCTGTCAGGACAGTTTTAATGATTTTCGTATTATAACCCATAAGCATCAGAGAATATTTTAGACAAGGGTTGAAGACTTCTTCAGTGAGTCTGAAGAATTTGTCTGAGCATAAATAGAAAAAAGTAATGTGTCAATCCCCACAGCACCTCTCTAATAAAAAATGTGCCTCCTATCACATAAATATGGGAGGAATGATGGACTTCCGAACATTTATCGACAATATAGGGCCTTTTTTAAAACAAATGCATACATGGTGGAAGAACCCTTTATTTTACCAGCTACTCCCTTCCTACGATGCTGATTTCTCAGAGAAATGAGAACAAATTATGTCAGGCTGGGAAACACAGCCTGGACTTCAACGCAGCACCTTAGCTCACCTCTTTGTGGGTAACCGTGGCATGCAGATCCTGACCATAAGCTTCTGCCAGTGTTTTAATCTTCTACTGTGATGATTTTCTTAGGCAGTGACTAAAAAGTGTCTTATCCAAACTCTTACATGTCACACCTCTACTACATCTTACTCCCTTTTGAAGCATGGAAGAATACTTCTGGACTTTTAACCCTTCCAAAAATGAGAATTGCCTGAAAGCTACAGCTGTGTGAATTTGGGAAGCTGGGTGGTGGGTCCACCAGGAGAGAGGTGGTTCAGAAAGCATTTTATATGCTATTCATATTGACTTATATGTGTAGAAAAAAAAATCGATTTGTTTAGTAGAGGTTACCTGTCAGTATAAGTAATCATAATCACATTCACAATGAAAACATGCCAATTTTACAAACAAAAAAGCCTGTTGGTACATTCACTTTACAGTTCTTTACAGATTTCCTTAATTAAATGAAGGTAACAAGTTGATTAAACTTAAGAAGCTCTGAGAAAAGTCAGATCCATTTATACTGAAAAGTAGGACTTAGAAATAAATTATTCACAGTTGATTAGACTAAGACAAGCATTTCTCAAACATTTCTCAATACTTCAGAAAAAGCGACATATTGAACTCTATTTTACTGTGAGGCTCAAAATGGCAATTAACAGTCATAAGCTGCATATAAAACCCCATATGAACCACGTTTACAAGAACATTGTGTGTGAATCAAATTACTTTATCTTTGGTTTGAAGAACTTAGAAATAATTGCCAATAAGTATTCATGTATAGGACCAGTTTTTTGAAACAAGCTATTTTAATTACTACTAGTGTCAGGAGTACGTGTAGGCGATTTTATTAGACTTAATGTGTTTAGTGAAGCTCCCTGAACTGTAGCTCGTTTATTTCTGTAGAGGATGAAAAATTTAATACATCTTTATTATTCTTGCTTTCTAATAGTGTATTTATTTCTAGATGAAATCCTAACATTTGATGCTTTTGTTGCTTTCATAGAGAGTACTAGGATGAAGCACATTGATGTATTACCTTCAAAAAAATCTGAACATCATGTAGATACGGATTTCTTTATACCCCACTTGTAAAATAAATACCTTCCAAGCTGCATGTATTTAGAGCTCTCTCCATTTGTACCCACACCCGGACCCCCAACACAGTAAAGAACAGGACCCCTTCCAAGAAAGAATGCAAATGGGGAAAAAAGGGAGAGAGAGGAAAGGTTCCTAAGAAGGGAACATCTTGGTCTTGAAAAGTGATATAAATTCTTTATGATTTTCATTTAGCAACTCTTTCACTTCTAGCAATATTTTTCTCAAACATGGAGCTCCTTGAACTTCCCACATCCAAATTATTAAGAAAATTATCAAACAAATTATATCAGCAACTCTTTCAGTAAATGATACTAAGAAGGTTATTTCAAGTTATCCATACAGGCAAACGATAAAATCTTGGCACAAATGTCAAGCAACCTTCCAAGTCCTATGACCTGTGGATTTGCTTGCCTTTCTGTCTTTCTTAACCACCGAGGCCATATATCCAGGCAACTTCTAACATGGCAGTGCCAGTCGAACCGCACAAAGCAAACTGCACCGCCCAGGACACGCCAATGTGCTGTGCCAGAGCTGGGAATGCCAAGGCCACACCCTGCCTGGCACAACGACCTGCAGTGAGGAGCCATAGGCACAACGCCACTGCCTCCTCCCTCACACAGGAGCAGACTCATCCAGCCCTACACCAACAGGAGAGATGAAGGAGTAATGCAATAAAGGTAAAACAATGTGGCACTTCACAATAATCCATATTTTTTACCATCCAATTCCAATGGTATTACCTTGAACATGTCAATCCGATGCTAAGGTTTTACAGACATCTGCAAACATTCATACTTCAAGGAACACAATAGTTATGCACTTTACTGGTGTGATATAAATTAGCAGTTTCCCACTCTTCATTGCCACAATAAATCCACACAGAAAGAACTGTTGGTATATACAACATCAAAGAGCCTGGAATAGAAATAGTGAATTGCAGTTATAAAAATAAATTTCTAAAAAGAAGAGAGAAGCAAAAAGGAGACGAATGTTCTAATCTTACCTTCATCATAATCTTATTAGCATTTCTCAGTGAGTAGTTCAAGTATCAGCCTATACTCTTATGAATCTGTCTCATAAATATGTCAAGTGCAAAGTATAGTTATTTTAATAGTCTGTGTTGGTGGGCCATCATGGATTTAATTAAGAGACAACTAGTGTATGAAATATGACACAAAAGCAGCAAACTAAATGGAGAAATGTTTTACTGCAGATTTAAATCAGGGACACAGAAGTAATGACGATCTGGTCTTAGAATCCTACCTAGATTTAATTAATGCAGACCAACACAGACCTAGTTCATATAGAGGGAAAAAATGTATTAAAAATAATGATTTAAGCTATACTATATTATTTATAAAGACATTTGCATTCTCTCCAACTTCATTATGTTATTCATAAATGTGTATTGGTTTGTGGCTCTTAAATTAATGTTAAAAAGCTGGAAATGCAAGTCCAGTAAAAATTGTTAAAATAGTACTTTCTGTTATCTGTTTTTCCAAAATGAAGCCTTTATTAAGCTTCCTGCCTTATTTTGAAGGCTCTCAGAATGCTCAAATCATTCTGCTACAAAATTGTCAATATCTTTCTACGGCTGCAATGAAAACTGTTATTTTCCACCCAAATCTGCTCTTTCTCCATCTTTCTCCATCTTTTCAAAAATGAGGGCATAGTCAGCACTGTGTGTATGCAGGATTAGATTTTCAAGCACTGCACAATTCTTCCTGCTATCATTTTTGGTGCACTGTTTTGACTTGATAGGAGATTTGGCAAGATGAACTGTTTTTAAGAAGCAATGCAAGAGCATATATTTTCGCGTTTAAAATCTTTACTACTTATGAGTTTAACACTATTTTAGAAAGAAAGAATCCAATAATTCCATGAAACTATTCCAATATCTTGAACTGATCTTGCAAAATCATTGACTGCCAACACTCTCAGTTACACTGAAGTTGAAAGCAAAGCTTACTATTGATTTGTAATAGCACAGAAGCAGATACTAAGAATACACAGTTGAGTATATGCCTGTCTGGCTGTAAGAATTGATGCCTTGGTCAACTACAGAGACCATATTTATACATGATTTTCATGTCTAAGACTTTGGGTTTTTTTAATCTGATCCAGCAGATACTAGCTATTGCATGTTAACTTCCTCAATTCAAGAGGCTTCCAGTCATTTAGATTAGAATAACCTTTAATTGGTTGGTTCGTCTAGCAGGCAGTTAAAGTATTCATAGATTTTATTAACCTTTCATTACTAACAGAGAAGAAAAAAGACAGTGGCCAGAAAGCATCATTAAGTGAACATCATCCCTGTTTTCAGAAAACTAAGAGCTGTGGACTCTAGGTGCTCTCCAAACACCATAATTTGGACTGCCAAGAATGTAATAAAAACTGTAAATTGACACAAAAATGAAAGTGCTTGGGAGAAATAAATTTATAACTACTTTTATTTTTTGGTGAAGAAAACATCAAAGGTTTGCAACTCAGCCTGGAAGGCAAAAATGGATAAAAGGATAGTGCCTATAGTTTCAAAATATTTTTCTCTTTAATGAACAGTTGAAAATATCCATAAATCTCTTCCAGGATCACTGTATTTAAAAAGCAGTCAAGTCTTTTGTGCCTGACATGTTTATAGTAAATCTATTCTCATCTGTCGTGTTTGCATAAATTGTCCAAAAGTTCACCCTGTCTTGGCTGTCTTTCAGTATTCATTAGTATTGAAGTAATTTTTGGAGTAAATGAAGGGGAAAAATGCCCAGAAATTGAGATAATGCATAGAAAGAACGAGACTTCGGATAACTAACAAGAACAAACACAGCTTTATTCAGCCAAATTCACGGAAATTTGTTTCTTATTGAACTAAACAGTATGAGTTGTGTGTGTAAGTGTGTAATAAATAAACATAGACAATCAGGATGAAATTCTAAATAACATATAATAAGGTGGTAATATATTCCCAAATAGGCATTTATGTAGACACCTAACTAAAAAAATGCTCCTGTCAGAGGTCTGCTGTGAGCCATCACCTGGATTTAGCACACCTTTGCACCTTCTTCTGATAGTAAGAATTACAGTGAAGAAACAAAATGTCAGTCCCAATCTTTCACCTTCTTTCTCAATTAGGAGACAACACACAACAAAAATGAAGAAAATAGCACTGAAGAAGTGCCATGTGGGTAGAGCCTGAAATGCAGGGCTGGCTGAAGCCCCTGGTGAGGGAAGGAGGGAAGGGAGGCACGGCACAGCTGACAGCCCCTGCCTCCTCATGGGACAGAGGATTCAGGTGCCTCCAGGCTCCAGAGCTTGTCCTGGCTTAGCCATCGACTCCATCTGGGATTTTCCCCAGCACCCACGGCCTGGCTGTTTCCTCTCCCAGTCCCAGCAATTGGAGGCATCCCTGTGGTGGGTGTCTGCAGGGGTCAGTGTGAGCATGGCCCCCTTCCCCTGGGGAGGAAGGAATGAACACAGAGCTTTCATCTTTTCTACAAACACTCCCAAATTCAACACCTTCCTCTCAGGAATAATTAGAGCCACTTTGGGTGGCATTGTGACTGGAGCATCTAAACATCTCTTAGGTTACTTGATAAAAAGGGCTGAAGATTGAGGTTATAATTTTGTTGAGATACTGAAGTATTAAAGAGGTGAATAGGTAAGAAACAATTTTACAGCTGTGCTGCAACCAAAGAAACAAGGAAACCCAGAACTTTCCAGTCTAGACTCTCATGGAATCAAACCTGAAGATGTGCAGGAAGAAATTTACCCTGGTCTACTCTCTGCAAAATGTGTTCATTAGATTTTAAAATTAAAGGGCACCATACCTCTTAGCCTCAGGGCACAGTTTCTTGTGATTTCCATTAAAAGTCTTGTTGACAGCGGGGTTTGTTCAATGAAGTGCAAACATAACAGTGATTTTGCAAAGAGTTTTATAGAGTAACTTACATTCACAAAAAGCTCCCCACACCTCTGTATCAAAAACAATTTGCAGAACTAAATATTTAACAAACAAGTTTGAGATCTGCAGTGATTAAATTAGTGAGATAATTAGGAAGACATTTAAGGTTAATGTTTACAAGTAGGTAATTATATCCTTCCCCAAATTTCTGTTTTCATTTCACTTGACACATGTTGCAATAACAGTGAAAGTGAGGCCACACTTGCAGGGATGGCAGGCAAGGCAGCAGGTGTCACCAAAGGTGATGAAATGCATGCTTCTGAGGAAGCTTTTCTCCAACATACAGTCTTAGAGCTTTTTGTTCTTCATGTCCCAGCAGTTCTCCATCTTTTAGGGTGAATTCCTTTGAATAACACTTCAGATCTGTATAAAGAAATATTTTTTACAGGACTTGCGGGATTTCGTAGCTTCAAGACTTCATACAGCTCTCTGATGTTAATTACAAAAGAGACAGTGTTTAATGCTCTGTACTGAATTTAGTCCAAATGCACAGCCCCTGTGAACGAGACTGCAGACCCAAGGCAATGTAGAGAGGTGAAATTCCCTCTGATTGGACTTTGATGAGGCTACTTTTCTTTACTGTAATGAAATTAAGAACAAAATCTATTGCAATGATCAGCAGGATGGTTGTAGAGAATCAAGAAGGGATTCAAATGCCACAATAAAGTTTTTAAAAACTATTTAGCAGTTATTTGTGCAGAAGCAAGAGGACACGGCCTATGGATTAATTTACATAAAGCTATTTCGCAAACATGTCAAGTCAGTGTGGCCATGGGCTCTGAGAAACCAGGGAGCACAGCCATGCAAACAGCCCAATGCCCCCCAGCCTTGAGCTCAGCCACAAGCTGATGCTGTTGAGAGGAAAGATGTCATGCTACTGGAAAGCTTCTACAAATATTTTTCAAGTCTGAACACTGTTCCCTCTTTTGCCTGACGGAGACTATCTATTTGCTGTCTCCTCAACATATTAGAACCCAGGGTCAAATTTCCCCAAACCTGATGGAACTTACATCCCACATATGGGGCCGAGCTTCAAAATTTTCACCTCTAAAACAAGTGAAGTTGACACCCAGACAGTGTCAAACATTATGATATTTGATATACAGACCTTATTTAGAGAGCATATGTGATTTGTAACCATTACATCTACCCCAGCATCTTTTACAAGGTTTCCCCCTTGGTAAACATACAAGGTGCAATCCACTGAAGGTCTCTCAGCCCAGCTGCCCTCCCCCAGTGACAAGCAGTCTTGGAAAAAGTTCCTTTTTTATTTATAGTAATGTTTTGGATTCTCCCATATTGGAAGACAGCTACATTTCACATCAGGGTCAGGGCTGCTGGGGAGCCTGTGCTTACAAGCCATGAGATCCTGTCCTGTCCCAGTCCCTTGGAGCAAATGCCTTCGGGTGTCACTGTGTGACATGGGTGTCCCCTGGAGAGGCTGTGCTACCTCTTGCCCTAACGCAACCCCAGCACTCCCATCCCCTGGGAGAGGGCCCAGTTCTCCCCAGAAAGAGGGTTTTCTGGTTAATTGATATCTGCTTTCCCTCATGTCAACTCATGGCCCAACACTCCCTGCACAGACCCCTTGGGAGGAGCACATGCCGAGCAGCCAGGCCCAGCCTGCCCAGCCCCTCCATCCCCTCAACTGTGGAGTCATAAAGCTGTTACTGGAAAAGCAAAGCACACTCATTGCATCCCAGGGGAACAGGGAAGCCAGGAATTCGAGGGACAAATGAATAAAATGGTTTGTGTCAGATTTTCTCCTGCTACAATTTTGCTGAGCAAAAGCATGGATCCACAAGTCTTATCGCTATCTAGGGAGTATGTGCTTTTCTATACCTCTGCAGCTATAGAAATCAAACTTCTGAGTGACCCACAGCAGCTGGTTCTTGAGTTCTGCACTGCAAGAAACTCACTGCACACTATGTTGAAGCTTTGTTTTAATTTTTTTAAGCTGCAAAATCTTACTCAGTGTTGTTTTGTTTGGTTTTAATTTTTATTTTTTTATTTTATTCTAGTATAGTGATGTTATTCGATACATTATTTGACCAATTTGCCATAACATTACAAAACACTAACACGCTGATGCCTGCTGGACCCTGCTGATAAGGATGCTCACAAGACAGGAGCTGGTGAAAATCAGTCTCTGTCCTTTTGAAAAATTAGTTGAAGTAATTTCACATTTTTATTTCCTCAAAAAGACACTGCAACCATTCCTCTTCTTATTTATTGTTCAGACCACTGCAACATGAGCATATGCTTCTCTATCCCACATACCTACCACAGACATACCCCTCCCCTGTAGTATTTCAGTGGTGAGCACGGAGGTGGGGATGCTCTGGGCTGCACTGGATTTGCACAAGCGACTGCTGTGAGTATACATGCAAGTAGAGCAACTGATTTTTGAAAGGCAGTTAGATACCCAACCAGTAATTGTGTGCACAATTACTGTGATTACACATGTAATCATGGTCATTGTGCTTTCAAACGATGCATGTGCTATTCTAAAAATTCGCTGCTGTATTACTAAAATTAATGGGAGCTTTGCCATCAATTTAAACTGATGGAGGATCAAACACTATGAATTGTGGCAGTAGTCTTGATATATCCAATAGTAAGTGCAATTTTTGCAAACCAGATGCTAAATTTTCTAAAAGAGGGAGGGAGACATAGTTTCTTAGCATATTTAGGTATATATTTATTATGCATTCATTAATACATTACCATTTTTAATACAGTTCTGGATTTGATTCAAACTCCACTGACACTAAGTGAAAACTAGGGCTCTGGATCAAGACTTCTTCCTTTAATGTTTCCAATTAGCTCAGGTTATATAGCCATGCATGCACTTGTTCATGGCATAATCTTTGGCTTTTGACTGCCTTGTCTTTCAAGAGTTAAATAGGATTTTGCAGCAAAGACACTGTGCAGTAGGTATAGTGATATGTAGTATTTCACATCTAGTCTTTGTCCATGTTCTAGCAATGTGCATTAAATGTCTTACTATTGTCTCTTTTTTCGATTAGTTTACAGCCCTGTAGTTCCAGCTGTTTTATTCTGAAACTCTAAAACCCTGTCACTAGGGAGTTCTGTGTAATTGCCCATAATATGCACCACATTATCCATTTCAGGAACTGTGCTGAAAGACAGCAGCAATAAGGGGTTTTCTAAAGGCAGTCTGGTTTACACTAATGGATCTAACAGGAAGGAAATGCAATTTGAAAGAAGCTGATGCATATGTTCTATTGTTGAATATAATGTTTGATTTAATTATTAACTGTCTGTGATGGAAAGTCAGATCCTGCTCAGTTCTGCTTACAGTTTGGTACTCTGCTACCAGCAAAAACAGACAAGATTCAGTCTAAGGATTTAAGAGTTCTTTGTAAAGTACTGACATATAATTGTGCTTTTATAAAAAATATCAGCTGAGGAACCTCAGTTGCATGCTTCTTCCATACAAGCTGGCTTCCTTTTATCAAGCTAAGCATACAATCTAGAAGCCAACTCTTTCACTTTTCCTTGCATAAATCAGAAGATTATCAAAGCTAACAAATATGATCCAGAGTTCATATTCTCTGCTGTTCATGACCTATTCCTTTTTTATTTTATTTTACATTTCATGTCATACATAAGACTGCAGTCAATCTACTTTTATATGACCAAGGAAGTACACAATGGATCCAAGTGAATTTTTAGGAAAGAGTTAAAATATGCTGGCATGACTATACTTATCCTTCTTTTATTAGGGACACGGGATTTGACTGCCAATTCCAGTCCAGTTCTATAATTTGTGTTCCACGATGTCTAGTAAATTGTTGCATTGTGTTACAAAGGTCCTTAATTCCATGGGTGGGTGTTAACATGGTGTAAGGACTGAAATCATTACAAAGATCTCTTACCTGAATTCCATTATCCCTTACTCACCATGGTGACTCCTATCAAACTCATTCATATAACATAATCTGGAAAGTACTGATGCTAAATGGCTACATTTTCAGAGGAGTTTAAAGGTAAAAACATCATAACTCTTCTGCATGATTCAGACAAAAGCAGTAGTTTAACACCACTAGTAAATAAAATAAGTGATCAACAATTTCAGTTTTGCATTTTGTATCTGTCTGGTGAGATTATTATCTTTGACACTATATTAAACAGATGCAGGACTGGAGTTGAAATTAAACAATAGTAACAATATTTGGAGTGCATCCAGAATGCATCTTTTGTTAAACATACCTTTCTACAAGTAGTCCACACAGCTTTAACTCAGTGGCATGCACCTTCCTTTGCAAGCTCCAAAGAGATTTGTTACTTCTGTCAGCAGGGTAATAAAAAGAAATTAAGTTCTTAGGAAATGCACCACCAGGCCTCAGACACCTAACTGACTTGGACAGCTTAAGAAAAAGTAGAGACCCCCTTCCAAGGAATATTTGTGTTCTTGGTGTCAGTCAGCAGACTTCAGTCAAAGAGTACAAAAGAGCCACTGCAGCAAAATCCCCCTCAGATTTAACTGGAGACTTCTGCTCACTGTTTAAAGAATCTGAGATTTTAAGCTTTCTAAAAACCTCACATTTTGAATATTTTGGTTTAGAGAAGTACTTGAGTGCTCAGATCCAAATATATTGAGACTGCTTTAGCCTATACCTTCTATCAGAGCAGGTTTCTGCTGGGTCATTCCTGAGTCAGAAAATCGTACAACCAATCTTTCTTAGGCTGTTTCAGGACTCCTGAAAAGGACTACTTCTGAAAAGCCTTGCCAGAAACCAACAAATCCCAAGGTGTATGGTTTCTTTCAAAAAGTTAACAAAAAGCCTGCAAAACAGGTATGAGCTCAGTTCTCATTTTTCCTGAAGTTTTCCCTTAGTTTCACTGTTACTCCTACTCCTAATTAAAAGTTTATTGAAGCACTTTGCATTCTCTAGTTCATTGAAGAAGCAATTGTTGGAGTGAAAAGGAAAACTGTCAGTTCTGAAAATAGCTTGGACTGCTCATGTGTCATTCTCAGTATATGCTGAAACATCCAGAAAACCATGGCTCACACTGAGGATTTCATCAGATACCGACACATGTATAAGCAACCCTCTCTCCACCTTCTCCTCCTGAGGTTCATTTTTACAAAACACATGGTTAGAACTGAGCTCTGCCTCCTGCCATTGGAGTAAATTACAATGGAGCAGAGCACAAAGGAAATGTATATGTAGGATCTGCCTGTGGAGCTCACTGTGAGAATTAAGAGCAGACACATGTAACCAGCATGCTGCAGAGGATGGGGGCAAGCAGCCTGGTTCATTTTCTTGGATCCCATGACTACACCTCAGGTAAAGGTACATATGTGCTAGGTTTTTGCCTGGGTCCTGGGAGCTCACCGTCATGTCTCAGCCATGCCAGAATCCCTCCAGCCTGAGCACTTCTGATACACCTGTACAGTTAGGGTTGGTGCGACCAGTTCACCCACCCATTCCCTTCTTCCCTCCTCAACATGCAGCTCCCTGTACTGTTTATGCTTTGTCTTCATCCTGAAGTACTACTCTGTGTTTGCTGGCTTAAGCATGTCCAAGAGGGTGACTGGAAAGGGTAGCAGTGGCTATATAGAAGGGCAATTGAAAAAGGTGGCTGTGAAAAACATATTCACAGGGAAATAGAACTGAACTCTTGCAGGTGTTTCTCCATGACTCCTGTGACTCCTCTAGGCAGCAAACTAGGCGAGTTTGTTGCATGCTAATCAGGAAAAAAAACCATCTGAAATATGCATCTGCACATGAGCATCTGTGCAGAGCTTCTCCAAACCAGTTCTCAAGTGCATTTTTTCCCCTGTATGAGCCTCTTTTGTACTTTGTTGTGCCAAGAGGCTTATTTTGTATAGGTGGAGAGACCCTATCCACCAGCCATCAGGGAATGCTATTAATATGCAACATCTTGAATGCATGAGCTGAATGACAAGCTGGCAGTGTTTGAGAATGTGTGGTCCAAGTTTATGTCTCTCCCTGAAGAAGTGAAAAGCCCCTTCCCGAACTCCCTGCCAAACTGTGCAAGAAATGAGAGAAAAGAGAATGGGCAACCTATTTTTCTGCTCCTCTCTTCCTAATATCTTCACACTATCATTTCCTTCTCCTGGCCCCAGCTCATGCGAATGGCCGATTTCACCTAGTTTGCTACTGAGCTTCAATGTCAGAACATGACATCAGAGTTGATAAAGTTGTTTCAGTTTTTTTTAATGACTGTAGAAGAAATTGGAAGTATTTATTCCACTTTTTATAAATACATTGTGTTTTGGATTCATCTACCATTCTCCTCCGTCTGAAATGTCCTGACAATAGAGTTAAATTGAGGTCCTGACTTTTAGGCATATTTGCAATTTCCTTTTGTTAATGCAGTGTCACCATGCAAGGCTCAACTCAGTTTTTAAGCCTGGAAAAACTTGCTGAGTGTTTTATGTGCCCAAGTAGAAGGAAAGGATAGTGGCATGTCTCATTATGGAATAGTTACAGTTTGATCTAGGATGAGTAAATGGGTGTTTCTTACTCTTCTCACCAAGAAGACAGGGAAAAATGCAGAGGGAAGAGAAGGAATCAGTCACCATCCCCGGCCTCTAAACCATCCTGTTCTGAGATGTTCTGTGGGGCTCAGGAGCTGGACTCTGCTTGTGCAAATCAGCTGCACCTACCTAGATGTTCACCTAAGTCCTACTGCACGAGAGACACTCTGGGCACTGTTACGACATAACTTAATCATGCTGTGGTTTGTTTGTGGTACTGATGTCCTAAATACCTTTGGACTTCACCATCTGTTCAGCTTTGGGGTGTTCAGAAAGAATTACAGAAACAAAGGGCCATAAATTAAAAATCTGCTTCAGTCTTGTGATAGAAGAGCTAGAAGTACAGCAAATCCAGATCCTAACTCCACACTGCCATGAAGAGTTGGAAAACTAGTTACTTACTTGACTACATGGACTCATCAAGAAGGGATGTGCTAAGGAAATATCTCTGGGGTGAACTGGTTTTCCAACTCTTCATGGCAGTGTGGAGTTAGGATCTGGTTTTGCTGTACTCGTTCCTAGCTGGTTGGGTTCCTAGCTCACCAAGCCATGAGTTCCAGACCAGCATCTCCACAGCCATATGTCCTTGCTAGAGCCTGGGCCTGATCAGCAAACCACTCCACCCCAGTCTCCATGCAGAGCAATAAAAGGAATGGCAAACTGGGCTTTTCAGACACCAGCTGTTTCCCTGGCATCACTGCCTCCCTCCCTGCATGCCTTTGTCATTCCTTGAATCTCTGCCTGCTGCACAACTCTTGGAATCAGTTAAAATGGCTTTCGGGATGTTTTCCTCTTGCCTTAAAGGACTCATGTGCTTTGTTTTTCTCTCAGTCACAGCAGAACATACAAAATAGTCTATAAGGAAAATGTAAAAGATGGTTTATATGTAAATTGAAGGTAATGTCAGCCAAATTAATTTGTTAATTTAATGTCTAAAAATAATTTTGTATTCTGCATTTACAAATTTTGAGGCTTTTATAAGAATCTATTTTCTCTATGTTCAATTCATTTTTTAACTGCTCCAATCATTTTTCACAATTCCATAAAGCAGGTTCATTTACAAATTATGCTTATCAATCACAAGGGAAATTACATCTCTTCTTCCTTATTATGAGATTGAAGTTCTATCCGTTTTCTGGGAAGATTATGTAGTATCTTAACAAAAATTCTTTTTGATTCTGGAAACAGGGGAAGGTCAGACAAATGCTGCTAAAGGAATAAAGTTATTAGCTACAATGCATCAGCTTCAGGTAAAAAAGAGTTACAGTCTGTGGAGTGATGTAGAACAAGTACAAATACATACTTTTATAATGTTTTGACTTTCCTTAAAATTCTGACATACAAATGGGTTAAAATTTAGATGACTTATTAAGAATCTCATAAGATAGACAATCTATTAATAGGATCGTCCCTGCTCATGCAGAAGGGGCTATCAACAAACTCTCATTGATACTTTAAATATGGAAAATACAGATTTTTATCATCTTGCCCACAGAAATAGGGAAGAGATTTTCCAGGATAAGAGACACCTGGGTAATTTAAACTTTTGACATATCTCTGTTGCTGAGCTCATGTAACCTCTCTGAGATCACAGACAGGTGCTAGGCATGGGTCTTCCACAGAAGAGAAAATCAAAGCTTTGAATCATACATTTGAGGGCTTCTCACAGAGAAGAAGTGAAATAATTTTGAGTAAAATTCCTAGGTATTGAATAAATACCACAACAGCATGGATGCCAGCAGAAGAAGCTGGGGGTCACCTGGGCTGTCACCCCAGCTCTGGCCCCAGGCCTGCACAGTGCTGTGTCTGTGATGGGGGCAATTCCAGCTACAGCAGAGCAGGCACGGGAGTGTCCCCATAAGCAGATGGATGAGTCACCTCCTGTGGCAGCCAGCACCAACCTCTCCCTGCTAGAGAGGCCAGGTTTGCAACATCAGGCATCCTTTCTCTGGACACACTGTGCTGTTTGCTAGTCACAACACCTCTGTGTATTGCCAGTACCCTTACAAATACCCCATTCTTCCTATGAGCCACACTGGCTTTACAGCAGCAGACAGCCTTGAGGAGAAAATGCCTTCTCAGAGTTAAAGCCCACCACCTCAATTTCCTGCTCACCTCTCCTGGGGAGCAGAGGCCCCCAAATACCACAAAAATCCATGGGCTAGGGGCTATTTTAATGACACCAGATAGACTCCACTTACCTTGCTGAGGGTGTCCTCTGATGCTCTGATGAATAACTTTCCCCTATGCTGTCAGCAAGACAGATGTGGATTTCCTCAAAATAATAGAGGTCTGAAAATAAAAGGATATTGATTTAGGCTATCTTGTCAATCACAGAAAAGAAGAACAGCCCAACAGGTATAACATAAAGGGAGTTGGTAACAAAATGTGCCTTTGTTTCTGAAGACCAGCAGCTATATGTGGTTTTAATGTTGGTGGGATAGACTATCAGCTTCCAAAAATTTCCTGCGAGTATTTTGTATTTTGCTGGAGACAAGCAAAGACAACAAGTTTTCCACTGGACCAATTTAAAACGATCCAACCAACAACTTCATTAGCACCTTAGAAGGCAGCAGCAGGAAAACCTGAGCAACGTGCTATGCAGCTGGACTGAGCTTGGCAAGCATCTGGTACCTTTTGCCTTGTGCAAGTCCCTCAGCCACTGCTTGCACTCATGTACTGCCCAGGTTCTTGATACCTGGTTGTTCTGAGATGCTACTGACACAAAATGTCAGCGGCCTCCACAATCTGGATCTTGCTGTGTTCCCCCTCATTTGCAGCAGGAAGAATGCTGCCAGCCTCAGGCAGATTGCTGCCTCCTCAAGTAACTCCCCAGACCCAACAGCCAGCACGGGCACTCGCTGCCAGCCCTGCAGCACAGGGAGGCAGCCCAGGGGCCCATGGCACAGGGCTGCACAGACAGACCCACAGCATGAGAGACTACACAGCCTTTATGTTAAACAGAGCTTCGAAGCTGCAAAAATATTAACAGACATCAAAAAATAGAAGCATAAAGGTCCTTTAACAGACCTATGCTGCTCTTGCCATGAGCTCAAGCGCTTAGTGAGGAAGTGACCTTTACAAAATCATTGTTTATGATCTCTCCGTGTGTGTCAGTATAGGCACTAAGAGTATTCCAATTTATTTAAAAGGTTACATATCAAAACTGAATATGCAGTACAACTGTGTTATCACCTTGTATAGCTTTTACACAGGAAATCCAATCCATGGCATGCATGCCTTCTAGGCACTGGGGCTGGATTCCCTCACTATCCAAAGTGGAGATGAAGAAGCAATATGTAACAAAATCATTTATTCATCCTTCGTTTCTTGTTTTTAAATTATCTACAAATCACTTAGAAAATTCCACAAATAATCCCCTGGCTTTAAATTACTCACAAATTTCTTCCAATAAGCAGTATTTCAGCTTGCAGAATATTTGAACATGGGATTCAAGCTACTCAGCACCTTTGCAAGCAAAGAGTGTTCAAGCTAAATAATTTACTTGTTTCAGTTTCAGAAACCTGATTCAATTTCCTTTGAGTTATATTACCCTCTTATGGTACTTTATGTATCATAAACAATCTCCCCCTCCCCAGCTGCTTGCTAGAGACACTGGCTGTGCCTGACAAGGGACACTGACCCAGCACTGCCCGTTACCTGCCTTCAAACTGACTTCAGTAACTAGGTGGGAAACTACTTCCCCGCTCTGAGGGCATACCTGTGTGCCAGTGTGTACAGTTCTCTACTCCACCAGTAAGGAAGAGGCCTGAATCAGCCATAGAAAGCATGCCTCTCACTTGTCAGAGTAGAAGATGAAATCAGGACACATTCGGTCCAGCAAAATAAGAGGTTAGACACTTGCATACAATATTGGATAAACTCGCAAAATAAAAACTAAAATTAAAAAGGGCATTTCTAGACTGCAGTTATTGATAAGGACCTTTCCTAGCCCCTGCAAGACCAACAGCACAGTTGGCTGCCAAATACAGTCCAAACTCGATCAGGCTGTTCACCCTGAGTAGCCCCTTTTGTTCACAGTGGATGAGCACACCTTCTCCAGGCCAGCCCTTGGGGTTCTGTAGACACCTCTGCAGGCTGCCAGCACCTTCTCCTCTCAGCCTCCCTGTGCATGACATCGCAGGCCAGAACTAATCCTGCTGGGTCCACAGAGGGGTCAAGCAGCCTTCCTCCTTCTCCCTGTTTCTAGGAATACAAACACACATGTGCCAAACAGGCTATATCCCATCCTCCCAACTTGCCTGCTGGTGTTGGTTTCTTCTCCTGATACAGATTTGCCAAACTGCCATGTCTATCATATTCCTTAGTAAGAATATTCTTTTCAGCTTCAGTTCTTCCTGCAAGTCACAACAGGCTCAATAGTATGTTTAAACTGGATACACCATGAGAACGGTTTTATACAAACATCTCATTAGATCTAGAACTTCCTACGAGAAGTCAGCTTCTAATGGAAACCACACATCCCATTTTGGAGCTCCAATGACAGTCACTGCATGTATACCACTTTTTCTAAGCTACTCCACACTATCCTGCATTCTATCATGACTCGTGTCTTCAACAGTTAAAAAACTCCCAACCACTTTCTTAAAATTACTTTGATTGGACATAGTCACTGAATTTGCCAATGATCATTTCCTATCAGCATAAATGAGGAGAAATTACCCTCTAAGTCACTTGATGCTGAAGTACGATGTTCAATACATTAAAAATTCCTCAAGTAGAAATGTGAAATCTTTAAAAGTTTCCTAATTTTTTGTATCTTCTAATTTGTTTCTCCTGCAATTCACAAGGTAAAGGTTCTCCAGTGTTCCACCCAACCAAAACCTTCCTGAGGGCCTTCAGATAGGTAGTCCCACAGAAGAGATTGCAAATATCAGGCAGCATGATCTGAAATCCAAATCTCACAATTAAATATATCACTGAAAAATTATTTTCTGCAAGTATCTGAAATATCTAATTGAAAATTTGCTTTTGCAAATATTCATGAAAGTTAATTTCAAGGGCTTGTATGCTCATAGAGAGCAAATTCACAGAGTCATAGGCATGATCAATTTGGAGTTCATTTCTGAATTTAAATGAATATTCATACACATTTTTAACTATTCCTTTAAGTTCCATACAGACCCGTCAGCGCTCATTTGCACCTAGTTTTTATTAGCGCAAATCAGGATTAAAAAAATTAAATCAAAGGTTGAGCATTCTGAAAATACTTAAAAACCACAATTACACTAGCCTTCCTTATCTTCAGAATGGAATAAATCTAGCTTCCTTTTCTATTAAAATGTGAGAATAATTTGTGAACTTTTGAAGTTATTGTTCTGCTGTCAGCTAAAGCTATTTATATGCTTTGATACTAAACATTCCTTTATATAATGGTGTCTCTTCCTCCAAATTCCTTGAAAATTACTCATCTGCAATACTTTTTTCCCCCATTTCCCTGGATTCAGTTTAAATGAATTTTACAAAACTCTCATAAAATTGTCTATTTCAGTGTGATTTCAAAAGCTACCAAGTTGAATAATAAAAATGCTTTCACTTATGAAAAATTTTACAGTATCAAGTAAAAGGAGGACGATATTGTAGACAGTAAGTTTGAGCAATTGGAGTTCAATGAGTTATTGAACCATTTTCCTCAAGAGTAGCAATAGTCACAGTCAGCTAGGTTACTTAAATGCTTCAGGTTCTCATGTCACAGAAGAACTTCTGGGATATGATAAAACAGCATGGTTTGAAAAGCTTTAGGCACGGAACTATCTTTTTTCCCCCATCTTGTGATTTATTCTCAGTTTGAAGCTGAACTCAGCAGTACCTCATTTTGTCTCCAAATTTATCTGGAAATGCCAGGATGACCCCTGAAGCTGTTTAGAAAGATGGGACTGTATTAAAGGTCATATTTTCAAGATATTCTAGGTGATTTAGAAGTATAAAGGTCTCTTGACCTATAGGATGCAAAATCTCTTAGTCACTTCTAAAAAGGGCATAAATCTGAGACTATTTGGCTCTTTTGACTGTCTTCTTAACATGACATTGTCAGAGCAATGCACAATGACACGCACTGAGTTGCATCACAAAAGCTAATAAATTACATTAGAGCTAATCAAGTTTGTGTTCTGTGATGTCAAGCATAAGCCTTTTCAAAAAGGCCAACAATAAACCTGATGCCCATCATTCTTGAAGAGTAACCAACCCCTTCTTCATCCTTTCCCCGGAAAGCTGAAGAGATACAAAACAGTGTCTCTTAAGAATGTATCCTCCAATGTCATTGCATCTTCTAGATGTTACAAATGCAATATTTGCAGTTATTGTTTGCATTTCTATTAAGCTAATTGCTTCTACAAAAGAATTTTCTGTGAAGTGTTCACAACAAATGAGAAATCTAAAGAAAAAAAACCCAATCAAAATTTAAGAAAAAGGGTTCCCCTCTCCCCCGTATTACTTTTGAACCATTCTTCTTAGATTATCCTAGCATCTAAAATAAATATTTTTCTCCATACTTACTTGCTTCAGTATCAAGCTTCTGGGCATGTTTTATACAAGGCAAAGTGAAAGGCTTGGCTTTGAAGTCACAGAAAACTCACTAGCCAAGTGCATCAGCAATCCACGGAAGTACACACGAAGGCATAGGCAGAGAACTGGTACAGATCAGAGGAACTACACAACCTGCTGTATCAGTTCAGCTTCATTTATTAAAAGGAATTGACAAGATACTCAGTATTGGAGTCTCAGACATATTACTTACAGAACAACAGGTCACACTTTATGAGAAATTTCTTTTACTGCCTTTTGCAGATGCAAAGGTCTTATCACAGGTGGATCATTTTACTCCCCTGAGATAAGACATTCTCATTCCATCCAGTCAGATCACTCCATCTTTTCTTAGGTGATATTCACCCTTGTTGCAATAATCACCAATTTTGAAAATACAATGGAAACATGACATTTCCTTAAATCCTTTTCCATTATTAGAATACAGTCATAAACCTCCTATGCTAATTAATTAGCAAAGATATGTCATAGTGGAGGAAACTGGTTTAACATAGGTTTTAATTTCAACTACAGAATTTTGCAGTATTCTTACCCATTCAGCAGAAATAATTTTTGTTCTTGTCCTCTTTGCTTTCTCATTTGCCTCACAGTCATTTACTCAACAATGTGATTGTGAAGATTGCAGTAGCTGTTAGTCTACATGAAGAAACTTATATTCACACCAAATAGATGATATGCAAATATACCATTGTGATTCATCTGCTTCTTTAGGCTAATTTATATTTTAATGAATTTGGTCATTGGGAATTGAAGTACTTTAATTTCAGAAACAGAGCTTGTTGAAAACCTTTTGCTCAAATACGTAATTTTCCAGCAGGTTTTCACCCAGCTCAAATCATTATTGAGATCCTTTATTTAGGAACCAACACTTCAATAAATAAGACAGAGATACAAAATCGTAGGTTATTATACAAAAGTTGTATATAGGGTATGGGGATAGCAGGGAAATCTGTGCCCACTGGGACAGATAGACAAGCTATTTCTGAAGTGTAATGCAGTTATAAACCGCAATTTGAAAATTATTCTAAAATGACTTTGCCATTGTTTTGTTGCAGGACTAGCTTGTTTCAGAAGATAATTTAATTTAAAAGATGCCATCAAGGCTGAATAGACAAGTACAAGCCATGATCGCGAAACAAAGTTAGAAGTGGCTCATGTGCTGGACAGACCAGGAGTGGCCTGGTGGGAACTCGCAAGGTAGAAGTGGTCAGTGCTCCAGCCTGGCATCACCAGAGAATCTGAGGAAGACCACCTGTATTAAAACTCCTAGAGATCTGAAAGAACTGTAAAATGAGCATAGTCCTTACATTAGCATGTGACACAGCATTTCTGTGGGAAAATCCAGAACCCACTTGGTGAACCAAATTCAGGCACTAATGAAACTCCTTTGGGAAAGCATGTAAGACTTGCCCATGTCGGGTGTGACATGGACTAGTCAGTGCCTCCTGAATTGATTCAGACATTTAAAGGCATTCATTTTCCCTACAGAAAAGGACTGAATTTGAATTTTACCTCACTGAATGTAGTCCGACATCTGAAAAATCTAGATTTTCCACTGGCAACGCTCAGTTAGAGGAAATATGAGCTTCTAAAGAAACGCCTTGCACAACAGACATTTTGGAGCTCTGGTTCATTAGCTGGGGATTACTGAGCTCACTGCTGCTGGAAAGCCTGTGCTGCCATGGTCAAGCTAGAGTCACGCATGGTGGCAACTGTTGGCTTTTTAAATAGATTACTTCAGTTTGGACAGAAAGAACATGCAGATTCAAGATCACAATCAGGAGGAGAGGGAAAGACAGAATGAAATTATGAGAAATCTCACTTAGAAACCTCACACACTGAAAACAATGGCAGTAAAATCACAATGACAGAACAACCATTTATGTCATACGAGTCTGAGAGAACATCGATTTAAAAGGTGTAATCAGATCCATTTATTGCAAGGACTAAAAAAACATGGAAACTGAGAAAGTGAATACAAATACATCCTTTGCTGTATTTTAAACTAGTAGCATAGCTTTACCCAATTAGAATGAAATACATCTTATAAGAAATATCTAATTAGATATGGTAAACTTATTTTATTTTAAAAGAAAGACATTGATGACTCCTAATTATACACATACATGTTCACCAAGTAAATTAGTTATTGTCTAAGCCATTATGCCCAACATGTCCTTATACAACAGTGGCATCTAGTGGCCAGTGGTCAGGCCCCGCTCCAGCTGGAAGAGGGAGATGGTCAAACAGAAGTAATAACACCACCAGGTTGTTTGTTTAATAGATCACACTATTTCACATAACAAGTACTTCGTGGCTTATTATGTTCATGTTAATTATAGGTCTTTCAGCATACTAGCAAAAGGCATGAACAGAGGACTGAACTTGAACACAGGAGAGGAAAAGCAAAGTCTATCTTCTCTCAGTCCAATGGAAATTAGGGTTGTGCCAGATGCTTTTTGCCATGTTAGCAACATTGACACATTTAGCCTCCTTCCGTACCTCCAGATTTGTCCCCTGTAGTCCTTTTGGTCCAGGTTTAGAATTCAAGTTGAGGGAAGGTTTTCTGTTGACTGCGCATTAACAGGGAGCTGATCCTGATGGGCCACACAGCCCTGGCTGCCCCACAGCCACACCTTGCCAGAAGCACAGGTGAAACCAAAACCCTCAACCACTCCCTGCACAATTATGTCAATTCAGATCAATTCATGCATTCAAGTCTGCAGCTCCTCGCATTGGGCTGTTCTGCTCCATGCCCTGTGCCTCTACTGTAGTCAAGAAAGTCTTTTGCAAGTCACTTTGCTTCCTATTAGCCAGCCAACTGCACCCGGGTGAGAACACAGCATGTGCTGCCTCTGACTGTAGCACTAGAGACAAAGCACCCACTGGAATAAATAATTACATTTTACAGATCTGCATCCTGGAAATATTTGTAATTAACGAGAAACAGAAAAAAAATTATGTGATGACAACATGCCCTAAAAGCAATGCATCACCATGGCCCTGAATAAGCTGCCTTCAGCTGAGCCCTGCATCTACAGGTAAATCTTATTTTATGAAAAATAAGAACCGTAATGTTCTAGAACTAGCTGGAAGTTCTGGATAATAACATTGTCAGTGTACAGTCTTGCAAGGGATACCTATTGCAGGGTTCAGTGAAAGCCATGTTCTAAGAAGTAGATGCCTCTGAGATCCAATACTGATCGTAACAGCCAGACATGCAAACCCAGATAGTATTTCTCGTCTCCTTGCTGTAACAGGTTACTCCTTTTCCCAGAAAAGCCTTGGGGCCCAGTATCAGCAATCCTGACAAATCACACATCAAATTGTCAGATTGGCAAGCTGTGATGTTTGAGATAATCAAATAAAATTCAGATTTCACCTGAATTCACAGGAATGCAGAACTATTTCCAAAAGTCTACTAATTCAAACATATTCCTGGAAGACTTGAGATCTTATTTCTTAACACAAATATCATAACTGGTATCATTAAAAGACTGGATTAAATTTGGAAGGTCATTTTTAGTGTGTTCTCAAAAAAAAAAATCACAATACATTATACCGATTTTCAGCATCCACTAATTAGAAATAGTATTATCTTATATTTAATTTTCCATGATCAATGACACTATGGAAAGAATGACAGAAAATTTTGTAGAAATCAGCTGCTTTGTTAAGCTTTTTTAAAATAAAAGATAAATAAAGGGCTGGATTTTATGCACCAAACCTGATCTCTAACCAGGCTGGGATTTCCCCTATTCCCTACTGCTGGGTCCCACTTACCCAGCTTTTTCTCTCAATCCAGCCATCCTGAGAAGGGCTGCACTAAGTCAGCATTCTTCGACTGGATTGTTCCAGTGATCAATAGAGAAAGGACAATGATTTATTTATAAAGCAGCAATGCAGCACTGCAAGAATTATTTCTCTTCTGGAAATGTTTCCCATTTTATACGTAAAAGAATGCACACTAAACTTCAGTGTGAACTGCAGTTCAAAACACATTTTAACTGTACCCCTTCATTTGTTGCTCTTTTGGAAGTATTGTGTGGTTTTGTTGCTTGGCATTTTTTGGAGGGGTGGAGGGTCTTATTATTTATTTATTTAAAGCTTGTTAGATATTGATTTAGCAAGGAACAGGTAATAGCCATATCAATTTTCTCACAGTAAGATGTACTGGTAGAAGAACAATTTTATAAGTAAACAGGAATGACTGATCTATTGGCTATTATGAGCTATTCTATTATAAATAGATTTATGGTGGATATATATAAATCACACAAGCAAGATGTGTGTCTGAGGTATGCTTCAACTAACATATGCAGTATTGTTAAAAGCAAGAGGTCTACATCAGCAGTATAATATACTAGAAATTGATATTTTCCATAGGAAATGGGATATATGTCTCCAAGTTCCTTATTATGTTGATTATTACATTTGGGAGAAATAACACTGAGTATTATTATGGCAGCTTGAGAAATAACAATGTATCTGAATCTGCAAAAAATACAGCTCATAGCAATCCAGGCACATACTCAGTGTTTCAGAAAAAGTAAATGTGATAGAAAGTATGTTTTACATCTTCGGAAAGAGATTTTTTCCCCCCCTTTTGGGTTCCATGTTTCTTCATAATCATCATTTCACAATATAATGTCAGAATGAAGCACAAAAGAGAATTTTTTCCAACAATTGGAATTGCCATGGCAACACCCCAGATCTCAGATAAAGTTTGGTCCTGTACTGATAGTCACATTAGCATTTGTTTTTGTGCTAAGTGCAATACTGCATGTGAAAAGCACCTCAGTCTCTTAATTATGTATAAGAAAATGTAATTTGATTATTTCAGAAATGTGAACTATATAATTTTGACAGCTCCATAGAAAGCTTCATCTTAAAAATCACATTTTTGAAATCACACACATCAGAAGAAATTTTGATAGCCATACCTAATTTAACAGCAGTTGTTTGTATCTCTAGTCTCAATTATGCTGAATTTGAATAACTGTCCACTCTTCAGTTTCTAGAAGCTCTTAACTTTCCCAAACATATTGGTCTTCAGTCTTTGTATTCATATACATATATAAAGAAAGTGATGGATTTAAGTGACACCTTCAAGCTACTAAAGAATCAAAGGAAATTTTTTCCCAGACACCTTCAATAGGATAATTTCCTTACACTAAGGCAAAGAATCAGTTCAAGATAGAGACATTTCTTTTCTGACAGTGAAGAATCCTTCCAAACTACAAGAAAATTAAAATCCTCTAAATCATAAATATTCTAACTGCCAAATCTACATATCTGACATACACATCTCAACATACTTAGGATGTATTCGGGAGGTTTTTATCCTATAACATTACTCTGCAGGCTTGTAAAACAACCTACCAGAAACAAAACACAGAGGGAAAACCATGACCATTCAAGCTGAAACCTGATTCCTCCCCAAGCAGAAAACAAAACCAGAATATACTTTCTATCAAAGCAGCATTCACTTCAGATTTCAATTACTGATTTTCTCAAAGTGTAGAGCCAAATGATATGTTTTTTTGAAACATGATAGAAATATCTAGGAGATAACCATAATTGTTCCCAAATAAACTGGCTAACAAGTAGACAGACAGCCAAATCACTTACTATGAATTTTAACAGTTCTCATAGCAAAATAAATAGTACAGAATGCAAGATGAGACGGAAATCCTCTTGCAAAAATAAGATATTTCAGGAAGATTTGATTATACGTCATCGGGCAAATGATGAATCATGGAAACAAAGCAACACAATGATGTGGTCTTGGTATACTGAAGCAGGTACCACATACTTTGTAATAAATACGATAAAGAACACAGTACCGAATGTTCCCACCTGGAGAGGGATTAACCAAAACAAGACTTGTGTCTCCTTTCTCTTTAAGGGACAGACAGGTAAACAACATTGGCTAGGAAAGGATCTTCCAGAAGTCTGACATTAAACAAGGTACTCATGGCTGTCATGGGAAAGACCCTAAATTCTAACATTTTATGAGTGTACAAGGTCTGTTTGAAATACACACTGGTGTTTGAAATGCTACTATTCTGTTCATATTCCAAATACAAGTTCATGGGTCCAGGATGACAAGCTTAGCTCCTCAAATGAAAAACATGACAAGCATCAAACTGTATTTAAGGGCAGACTAAGCTAATGAACAAAAGCACAAAACTATGAAAATTAAAAGCCTTAGATCAGATACTTTTGGCTGTTGTGGGCTCAGTTTCCAAGCACCCAGAACTTTTATGTCCCTATTTGCTTACCCCAAGAGGTGTACATTACTCTTTACTGGGAATTTCAATGCCTTAACACAATAGCATCCTACCCTGACACACAAGTCCTTAGAGTTAGGCAAGGACTTCACCACTTTTGAGATCAATAGCCTTGACAGTTGCAAAGCCCTTGGCAGATAGATTCTGCATGTCCCAGACGAGAAGCCAGGAACACGTGCTGTACTAGATCCCACTCATACGTGATTGCCTTTTAGCATTTACTGGGGGATACTGGGAAAGAGAAGGGAATATTTTGCTACAATTTTTCAACGTTATTTAACTTTTTTCTTTATCTATTTTCTTTAGCTACTTAACTTTTAACTTTTTTCTTTATCCTGTTGATTTCTATCCTGCAGAATAGGGTGCAAGACTTACAATGCAGCAATAAACATTTGGGCTTACCTGTGCTTCAATGTACAAATTCTAAAATAAGAGACCTTTCCTACAGAAAAGGCATTCTGTTAATGCACATCATCTACTCTCCCAAATGTTTACTTTGTACAGGTAATAACCAAGATCTTTTCAAAGACATAGGCATACCTTGAATCAGCTTCTCCATATTTCAGATCAGTAGGCATGAATTCTTATTACCTGTGATAGGAGGCAAAAAAAAAAATAGTTTAGCTATGAAAACTCAGCATTTTGGAGACTGTAAACCAAAACAGAAAATTGGGAGGGAGATGAGAAGAAAAGAGACAACACTGAGCATTTGTTTCTTTCACAACTTTCCTTACTGACCCACAATTTTTCTAGCAGTTCGTGTTTAAACAGAATAATACATGGGTAGCTGTGTCACTGGCAGCCCTATCTGCAACCATGCAGTTGTGATTTTATTATGCAGTTTTAATAGCTATTGGAAAGCATTATTGAAATATCCCATTGCACATTACGATGACTCTTGTACCAGTAACTAAAGATGTAGTCCCCAGGAAGTGCCATTTGTTTCAGTGGAGCACAGCTGCACTACAGGAATAAGCCTGGGGCATCTGCAGCAGCAATAGGGAAGCAAAGGGAACCAGCAGCTTCTGTCTGATTTGAAATAGAAATCACCTTCTTTAAAGTATTGATTTGCAAACACTTTGCACAATAACATTTTTAGATGAGTCTCCATTTGTTTTATTCTTAATTACTTTTTTCTTCAGGTGTTTTGATTATTTTGCTAATCTCTTCCTTTGCAAATAGGTCTATTCCTTGTAAAAAAAGTCTAGCAGTTCTTTTTTTTAGCATCCAATATGTGCATACATATAGGTTACACACTCAAGTATGTATACTCCTTTTCAACTTGTTCTTGTGCTCTAATGGAGGAAAAGCATCAAGTGTTTGAAATGTCTCTCTTCCTATGCAAAAAATTTAGTTTTCATTTTCTTCTGTTTTAGAAAAACATTATGAAATGACAATTGGAAGTAGTAGTTTCTGAAAACCATTTCTAAGAGGTCTACAACAGCCACTGTATATATTTATTTCTACAGAGAGGCGCATAAAGGATACAAACAAAATTCAAGGCAATTTCAAACTCCTAACCTCTTCCTAAAAATCAAGACTACATTTCTGATGATGCCTGATTTAGTAGGTTGGGCTAGAAATCTACTTCTTATGCTGTCAAAGTTGTGTGTTGTGATCTGGAACAGGCCACTTAATCTATATCTGCTGTTTTCCTTCTTCTTTCCTTAGCTGTCTAATTTATACAGTGAAATATCAGGACAGACTATAACACTGCTGCCGACACAGCACATAGAAAAATGAGGCATGATCTTTTAAATACAGTATTCATTATAACACTGGCATTGGAAATGCTTTACTCTTTTACAATGCAAATAAGCACATCTTAGTTATGGAGGTTACATGTACAGATGTCACAGAAGCACATTTAAAGACAGGCAAATATATGAAAAAACAGAAGAAAATGAATGAAGATTAAATTTCACAGAGTAAAAATCTGACAATGAAGGACACTTTCTGTACGATGCATAATGGAGGATACAGTGTATTAATTTATATTCCATAAATGTGTACATTTTCAGTGTGTACAGTTTCAGTAATTAGAAAAGAAATTTGGATGTCAGTTTCCATAAATAACAAAAATAATCAAGATGCATTTTTCTTGTGACTTGTTTTTTATCTGATTTATAATTTTTTAATTTCCTTTATGTGATCTCAAGATATTAAAGTGCAAACCACCTAGCTATATCACTGGCAAAATAAGTCATATGTCATGCTCAATTTTTAGAGTCATTAGCTATCTGCAGACACCGTCTTACGCAGTGGAGTTAAAAAACCTAAAGAGAGAAAGACAGAATATATCTGAGGGTAAAAAGCCTTTGTGGGTATAGATGGAAGTATATGGAAGAAACCAGCAAGAACAGTGGATAATGGAAGATTGCTAGTGCAGGTAGTAGGCTTATCTATATGACAAATTGATGAAGAATGAGGAGGAAAACTGTGTTGATTTAATGCTGGCAATTTGAAGCATAGGCTGCACAGCTGTTTCAGACAGAAATACCAAGATAAATTCAGAAGCAACCCCTGCTCTGACAGATTAATAAAAGACCAGGAATTATTTGAGCTTCTTAGGGGAAGGGATCACTAAAGAGCCCTTCGAATACCCAAGATATTGCACATAAGAATAAAAGAACAGTTCATCCAGCCCTTGCCTGTCTGTTATCAAGAACATGCTTTAAACTGAGAGTCAAGCTTTTCTAGCAGACATGAAAAAAATACATATTAGAAGTCAAAAAGTAAAGAATAAAGCAAACACCTGCTGTTAATACAATTTTAGGAAAAAAATGTAATTGGTAAAGCCTTCAAACAGGACACCTAAAAAAGGCTTACCTAAAATAAAAAAAAATCCTGTACAGGCTCTTCTGTTTCAACTTGTTTCTTAAACTCACTACTAGAAATAGGGGAAGATACAGGCTTCCTACACTCCAAAAATAAGACAAAACAACTTCACGTAAACATTAATCACGCCTGTGAATGCTGAGCCCTCCATTCTCTGATGAAATATGACAGGCCACCTTTCCCTGGTTCTGCCACATGTGTAATACATGTTCTGTGTGCTCACTGCCAGCAATGGAAGTCTACATAGTCATTATAAAATATATTTCAGCACATTTTACTAAACAGCCAGCCACACTTCTGAATTTCTGAGAGAAATTTTGATCTACTGGCATTTTTGTCCAGTTCCAGACAATCTAGCACTCTCAGAAAGGTTACACTGCATCAGCAGCTTCCACTTCTCTGCTCCAGAACCCTTTGGAAAAATAGCATGAATTAATTCACAAACCAAGAGATCAGAGCTGAAAGTTCTATGCTGGAAGAGAAGTTTGTACAGAAGAATACTTAGCAAGTGTTAAGACTACAAGGTAGCACTAAAAAAATAAAAGGTAAGTAGCTTTGGTATCCCTCCCCTCCTCCCTCAAAAGAAGGGAATATTTCTTTGGAATACTTCAGTGTGATGGCTCACTAATGAATTATTCACAGAAAGGTAGGACTCACTTTCTTTCCCAGGGGTTACAGCAATGTCAAGTGAAAACATGTCAGTCTGCCAAGAAACACCAATGGTGTGGAATAATTCCACGGAAGATGACACAATCACCCCTCTAATGATATGAGCTCTTTTGACGAGTGTGTCTGAAGTACATTCCTACAAAGGATGCCAGGCATTACCAATAATTTGATATTTAACTTTGGGAAAACTTAAAGATTAACAAGCTCCTCTGAGCAACCTCTAAAGCCAGGTTTTATTTTTAATTTATCAGCATTGCCTAAGCTTATTCATTGCACAGTCCTATTCCAGCACTCCATAAAGAGTACAAGCACTCTAAGCACTAATTTTAATACTAAAATGACTCGTGTTGTAAAAATGCCCACCACTTCCTCATCTCATTTCTGAGCAGAACTTCTCAAACCTCAATCCAGTAGACAGTCTCAAATGGTGAGGAAGACCATAGGTCACAAAATGTGACTTGCTCTCTGGTATTTGGGCTACCTCTATTTTTCTCACAGTGCCTCTAGGTACGGTAGAGATGTGTAATTTCGGATGCTTTTTGTCAAGCTGTTGGTTCTGATGGTCAAGAAGAAAATTGCTTTATCGCAAAACATACTGGGAAAATATCTGCTGTGGTTTTTTTCACCTCATTCACAACACCATCGCTTAAATACAATTCACAAATAATTATTTTTTCTTAAACAGATTGCAATTCACAACTTAATTTATGCCTAGTGCTAGTAAGAGATACAAAGCACTTACCTTCCAGGACAAAACTTGAAACTCATCTAGAGGACTTGATTCTTGTAGGAAAATCTTGGTAGACTCAAGTACGTTCTTCACAATTTCTCTCTCTCACCCTCCAGAAGAAAGTTAAGATCACTTAACAGAGTTAGCTGCCTTCATAAGTCCATTGCAGTGGAGTCTCACAGCAACTCCACCATCTGTGTTCTGCACTCACACTAAGTTTTGGTACTTTGTGTGAGAAAGTTTTAGCCTACAACTGAAATTCATTTTTGTGCAAATCTTGATCTGTCCATTATGTATGAAAATAAAGTTACAGGCAAGGAATTAAGAAGAAATTCTAGACTGACCCATGCTCAGACACTTCAATAAAATATGTCCAATACTACTTAAAGGTACAAATGGTACAGAAGCATTTCAGCCCACAGGTGGGGTAAACTGGCTCCTAAGAACACCTGATCCCTGGTGAGGGGAAGCATGTGTGCACTGCCTGCCACACACTGGCAAGTCCTGTGACAGTCCAACACTCGTAAACAAAGCTGGAATCAGTCAAACATTTACAGGTACAGGAAGGATACCCTTCAAAAGTTGTTCTTAAGCCTCAAGGTAGGACTAATGCACCTATAACCACTTGGATAATTTTTCCTTCTCCCTAATCACTGTGTATTTGCTGTCATGTGGTCAGATACGAGACTTCATGAGCTGATCTCCTTCTGGTCAGGGAACTGACAATCACCATCCTTTACTACACCAAACTGTATTTTCCTTGTATCTCAGCTGCAATGATCTTTATTTTAAAGCCTGTGGACTTATTCCTACTAAGCAACCTCCATTTCCCACCAAAATCAGTGGCAGTGCTTCTAATGAAGACAGAATAAAACATTTCATTATTTTTAGGGTCATATATTTAATCTCTGAACAGTGACCCCATGATGCTCTTAGCAGTTTGTTTCTGAAACTGCTTGCTTAAGGCTGAGTAATTTTAGCATGTTTAATATCCACTGCAAGGTCTAGCTCTGCTTGGCTATGTTTAAATTACCTTACCCCTATCCTTCTTTAACTATCTTGCATAGATTTCTCTGCCTGTCAGTCCTTTACACAATCTTTTTACATTCTGTTAATTTATATTTAATTATGTGGCTATTCATCCAGCTAGATTATTTTTACAATGTTTCTTTGTTCTGGATAGTAATACCAGATAGTGTTCAAACTTTTGAATGAGAAAGTTCCAGACCTTCTCCACATTTAAGTTTGAGTTTCTTTGGTAGACTGATTTAATCATTCACATCTGTACAGTATCAGGCTTTGAAATCCTCAGTTACATACAGATTTCTCTTGCTCTTGTCACTTAATTTTATCTGAATCACATATCATACATCCTTCAATCAGCTCATCTAGAATATCTTCATTACTTAAATGAAACCTTATTGATGAAGTGAAAAAACTGTCAGCTATTACCAGCAGAAATAACCAGTTCTATTAGCATTTGTTCTCCAAGCTATTCTGAAGAAGTTAAATACTTCCATATGCAGGGCTGCCCACCCATATGGTCACAACTCCTGGTAGTATTTAAAAGCTTTAACCATGCACAAAATGTTAAAACATAAAACGCTTTAAAAAGATTTCTTTTAGTAAGCAAATTCAACCCCACAATATCCTACAGACTCACAAAACTAATAGAAATTTTCTATAATTACCTGATTTTGAAGGGCTTTTGATTCAAACAACATAGAAATAGCATTAGTTTAGCTTTCTTTCATCTGCCTCGTAAATTAACATGCAATTCTATCTTTTGTGATTACAACACCCCATTTCACACCTGTTTTTCCACTACATTCCAATTGTAATCCTTCCCACACAGAATCATGAAGGTTGGAAAAAACCTCCAAGATCACCAAGTCCAACTTTCAACCTAATACAACTATGCCCACTAAAGCATATTCCAAGGTGCCACATCCACTCACTTTTTGAACACCTTCAAGGAAGGTGAATCCACCACTTCCCCAAGGAGCCTGTTCTAGTACATCCCACATTTTGCCGCTCCAGCTCATTATATTTGCACAAAAACATTTTAATTACTCTTTCCTGGCCATCAATTTTTACCCAGATTAATCAAAATCCTTCTGTTGACTATGGCACCTAACTAGAGCCCTGAAGAACTGCTCTGGCCTGTTGCTTTCTTCTCCAGCTGGCCCAGCCATGCACAGCCACACATCTCTTGGGGGTGGCACCCCCTGGCACAGGGGTGCCAGAACAAGCCCCAGCAAGGAATCCCCCCCTTCACGTTGCAGAAGCTGGACCAGACTGGCCTGTCTGACTGTTGTATGACAGATCACTATTTTTCACTTTTTTTTGCCTGTGTTTCTGCTCATTGCTAACTCCATCATTGGAAAACACTTGAACTCACTTCTTCTGTTAATGGGAGATAGGTTGGGCCATTCAAAAACCTCTCTGCCATACCCCTTTTCTTAGCTGCAGACTCATTTATGCCAACCTCAGCCATCAGAGGCAGACTACCAAAGCTATTTCCTTATTTTCAGCTTCCTCAGTATGCAGCACTGCATGTCACGATTTACCTTTTGATCAACTGTGAGATAATTTGTATCCATTCCATTCTGCATTGTGGTTACCTAAAAATTGACTGATTCATTTTTAAATTGGCATAATTTTGTTTAAAAACCATCTGCATTTCAGGCTGTACTTTTACTGGATATTCCTTCCCTCAGCTTCCATACTGATCTGTACATTACTTGGGGTTTTTGTGCTATAAAAATAATGAGCAAAAAATGCTTTATTAACTAGATCATACTTTTAAATATGTTACATAACCAAAGGATTACTGAAACCTTTTTTCTTCTGGGTTTAAGTTCATAACTACTGTGTTTGCTTTTATTGTTTCTTTTCGCCTCCTTTCCTTACTCCTATCAGGCATGTTTCTGCATTCCAGTGTGCATGTAAAATTAAGGATAAAGTTAAAAAAGCATCCTCACTCAGCAGAAGATCTTCATAGGAACCTTTGGCTAATTTGTTGACCTGTGAATAATCTACATTGGTTCTGTTAGGGCATGGGAATCACAAATCTTCTTGGGAAATGCTCCTAAAGCCCTCAAAAAGCACACACATACCAAAGGAGATTTGCTCCAATCTACTCAATGATTCTTATCAGGAGAGGGGAGAGCTGAAGCCAAGAATGGCCTTCTTGTGCTCCAGCACTATATCCAAAATACTTATCTGTTGCCAGATCAGCACAGGCCCTCAGACAGAACCCACAGAGCTTATAGGAAATTATATATTTTTGGCAGAATAGGAACCAAATCAAAGTCTCTCACATCTTATATCATTCCTTCTGGAGGCTTGAATGGCTTTCTAAAACAGATGCAAATTCATGTGAAGACACTCCTAAACTATTCCAGCCTGCTAAAGAGCTGAAATAATTCCCAGCTGGTTGAAAACCAAATGAATTTACCACTAAGACCCTCTTCCCTGCACTCAGCTATTGTACATGGCATCAACAGTTCACCCACCTAAGAGGTAGTCTCAATGATGCTACAATGGTTAAACCAGAGTTTCCTCTCAAGCAAATCCAAAGGTGCTCTCAGAGATGTTGTATATCAAAAATGAACCCTCTCCAGCAGTTGTGCTCTATTCATTCAGAACAACAAAAATCTAAAATCTAGTCTGTTTCACTAGTTTGATATGCAGCATAGAAATGTGAACAATTTGATAGTATAAATCATTAAGTCAGTTTAAAGAGGAATTCTTATAAAACACCAAACCCAACTACTGCAGCATATGTGGCCACAGTCTAAAAAATGCAATGTAGCAGATAATCATTTGCTCTCTTAACTGATATGGCATACAAAACAGTATTATTCTGTTAAGGCTTCAGAAGTTCAAACAAAGCCAAAGATAGCATGCAGCTCTGCTTCACAGACAAGGAAAGCACCTAAAGTTAAAGGAACTGACCTCTCCGATTTCAAAACTTTTTCAGAATATGGAGTAGGTTAAGTGTAAATACTGTGCTACACCTCTCGAGTTCTCCTATATTCCTTCCACTTTTTTAAGTCTATAGCATCCTTCTAGCAATTACTTACCATAAGGATGAATAAAGAAGAAAAATTTAATGTATTTAAGCTTTCATCTGATGTGACAAGGATTTAATTTACAAGAGCTGGGGAGGTACACCTACTCTTCCCTGCAGTTTAATCCTGCCTAACAGCTTTTCTCTTTCTCTCAGTGGTAAACAAGTGACAATGCTGTCTAACTACAGAGCTCACTGTAACACACCAGAACACAGTATTGCATCCACAAACCTCATTTTAAACAGAGGTTTTCTTGCAAATCCAGTGGTATGACATCTTAAGTGCATTGTGATCACACAATTCCTAAGTGAAAAACTGGCCAAATATAAAAAGAACCTAATTAATTTCCTTGTTTCCCCTCCGAGACACAGACCAATCTGGTCTTCCTCATTTCTCACAAAAGAGAAAACTGCAGGAAGCACATGACTGCTTGTGCTGCTACTGTAAATTGCATCTGCTGGAATACTTCCTTCACATCTGATCTAGAGCTCCTGCAGCTGCAGTCTGACCATACTGTCCAAAGTCACTCTGTGTTTTGAATTACATCGTGACAAAGTCTTGAAACTTATATTGTTTCCTTTGCTATTCTCTCCTAGAATTTGGCAATGGTTATTCTCTGTATTTGGAGACAAATACTTCTCAATTTTGAAGATAGTCTCCAAAATTGCACACAGTGCAAACACACCAACACAGCTAAGGGGAAATAAAATTAAAAAATCCAAACAAACACACAAAACTAATGAAGCCTACTCTCCAGTGTACTTGTGCCTTACCTCACTCACACATTCACTATATACCATTCCCACCAGATGTATGACAAGCCTTAGCTAATCCCAAGCATAATATGCACTGGTGAAAGAACAGATAGTAGCTGGTTACTGCTTTTCATGTGTTCTGAACACAGGGAAATAAATACTCGGTCACATACTCTCACATAAACACCCACTAGGAGCAACCGATATTTTTAAATCACAAAGATATTTTTTGGCAGGTAAATATAAATTTAAGGGCTACTAGTAGCACAGTTGTCTACCATACTACCAGTTTCATATATATGTGCACTGTCAGGAAAGTTTTGAGGTTTCCCAAGAACTTTTACCTAAAGTAAGGGGTAAGATAGCAAGCCACAATGTAAAACCATTCATTCTTCAATAAATCTGTCTCAGCTGTTTTAGGTTTAGGCATCTGTTTTAACGGTGTTGGAACTATTTTGAGCTATTTAGCAACTTTATAAAAAGTGAAGTTTGGGGAGGAAGAAGTAGTCAAGGAGAGGAAGATCTTCTGTTAGACCAACTGCCAACTTTTCACACAAGGACTTTTCCACGTATTAATATTTGATAAGGAAACTATCCTAAAATGTTGTAAATACAGTTGTTTCCATCCTAGGCTTGATGTCTTCCATGTTAGGCAACCTCAGCACTCACAAAATACCTTAATATTACTCTTTTGTATTTTTTAATTATTCATAAGCCTGCTTCCTGGTCCAATCAGATTGTCTGATAACATACATTGTTCTTTTGGTCACTTCCGAGTCTCACCAGTTTTCAGATTTTTAAAACAACCTCCACTATTAATCGAAATGCATCATTTGTTTGCCAGGACCTAACAACAGTTCTTCATACCCTGATAACAGTCTTTGCCTTACAGATCAGGAAAAAAAAAATCAATTACAGTCTGTGTAAGTGACAAGAAAGGTATTCATGAAGTAAATTCAGAATTTATACCTGAAGACACCGCAGGTACCCTGTCAGGCTGTGTGGATTTTCTTCCAACTCTGGCAGACTGTAATTGTTTACTTAACCTGGGTATTGATTGTAGTTAGACTGCTGGCTCACTTCCCTCAGCTGCAATTCTCATTTTGGCAGTGTCACATACATCACTTAAAATTCCTCTCTGCAGCCATGCTGTTCACATTCTTTCCTCTGGGTCATAATCTACTAAACATGACCATACTTTTATTTCTGCATTATGATAGGGTTCTTTTTTTTTTTATATTTTCTGATCTCTGTAGAAAAAAAAGTGCAAGTTTTTAGCAAGAATGACCTTGAATCACTGCCCTTTGCAATTGGTATTATACAGTTTTATGGAAGAGCTCAGATAAAAGTGAGAGATTGTGGCAGTGTAGCTGTAAAGTTAAATTTTCCACGTGTTTTATAAATGACTATATACATATTGCTTTCTTTCAATTAGTATTGACACATTAAATATGTCACATGCAGATTCGCATTTTATGTCAATAGTTCAGATGTGGCTTTGACAACTAAAAAATTTTTATATAAAAACTTTCTTAACAGTCATTTTGCTAGTAATAAACTAAGCCAAGAGGAAAACAAAGTTGCTGTCTAAAGAATAAACAAATCAATTGAAACATTATTAATACAAAGTGTTAATTCAACCATGACATGTGTCCTGTACTGGTTTAAGCAGGCTCACCTACTACAAAGCTTTTAGGGTCACTGAAAGCATGTGTGAACATTAAAGACTGCTAAATCCTTATAAAGCAATTCTGTAAGGGCTAATAAACCTTGAAATAATGACAAACCCAATACCTAAAAGGGGAAACAATGATCCCAGAGCCATTACACCACATCAGCTGAAATACAGAATTCTTCAATTTAAACGGGTTATGAAGAGATATATGCAAAGAAATAACATTCATATCAGCCACTGTCATTTCTTTTCAGTTAATTAACAAACAGGACCACACCTGGTCATTGATAAACAAGATAAACAGATAATACTGGACCTCAGTTATCCTTAGCTAAAGTTGAATTCCAAAGTAGGCATCAGGAAAAATAAAAATAGAAAGAGCTCATATTCATATATCAATTTAATTCAATAAGCATATATAGATACGTTAAATATTCATATATTTTTGCATACTTTTGGACTAGGAGATATTCTAATAATTCATGCCACGAAGTACAGATTGCTAAATGTATCATTAATCAAAAACAAGAACAAAAGCATTTGTTTGGACACATGAAACCTTTCCTTCATCAGAAAAGACAATGCTAAATTAGAACAGATGGAATCTATCTGAAAACAGCGCAAAGTACTACCCCCCCAAAAATCAATGCTTTCATATCTAATGAAGCTTGGGAACTGTTTTTAGATATTGTAAAAAATATGAAAACAAGTAGTGCTTCACCTGGAATATTTTCATGTCTAAAATTTGGCAGAGTCACATAACTTAAAAGGATAGCATGTCTCCAGATATCGATCAGGGCTTTGTACAGCTGCAGTGCCATAAAAATGATCTGCAGCTATAAAAGAGATAACATGATTATGAGTACACTACATTGTAATTTCCTTTGGGCAGTCAGAAAGGAAAGACAGTCCGATAGTCTCTGAGAAAAATAAACTTGGGGGACATCCACTGTCTGACAGATACATCATGTTACAATATTCCAATTAAAGCACTTTCCAAACTTAAACTAATAACAACAAAAATAACACAAGAGCTTAACAATTACCTTTCAACCAAAACACAACAGGCAGCTGAAAAGCTAAGCAGCTCACAATGTAGCAGAGTTTTAAGGCTCCAAATTCCTTGTGAGTTCAGCCATGGAACTTAAATAGTTAACCTTATTTTGAGCCATTAGATGGAGCTTACAAAAAAGCTTGCTCTAATAAATGGTATGATATGAAGGTCAGCCCTTAATTCACCATCAAAATATCTTCTGGGTGTAAACATAATGACTTCTGCTTATGCACTGCACAACCCTGACAAGAATGCTACTTGACAATCCATTTCAGACCTAGAAAAACGTTCTCATTTGCGTCAAGGTGCCGAATGTCAGCAGATTCACTAACACGCTTATTTGCACTGCAGTGGTGGAACAGAGTAAAACACCATGAGCCCTCCATACCCTGCTGCTGCCTGGCTAGGGAGACAGTGAAATAAAACAAGATTTAATCCTGTCCATATCACTGTGCAGTTGGTGAAACCTGACAAGTCAACATTAAGTATTCAAAGTGGTATTGTGGCCTAAAGGGATCACATGCAGCCTGCACACGAGAGCAAAGGAATAGCTTGGTTCTGCTTCGGTGTTTGTAAATTTAATTTGTTCAAGGAAAAGCAACTCTGGAAGGGATTACCAGCTGGGATCAACACTCTTACCAAAAAAAAAGATAAAATGCAAGTAGGAATAATATTGACGTTTTTGTAATACAAAACAGCTTTTTGGGCTCAAGTGAATAAATAAAAGTTAGAGGTGATTGCAGTTCAACCCTGACATATGAGAACACTCCACTCAGTGTTTCTGAGTAGAACGGCCTGGACAAGTCAAATGCTTCATGAAGATTGCCCAGGTACTTAGAAAACACAATATTTTATGAAATGTTAAAAATTATTTAGCAAAATACTGTCAAGTATTGCCTCAGTGCAACAGCTATTTCTTTAAATACGTCAGGCAAAAATATTCATAACAACATCTAATATGACTCAATTATTGCCAACATCTCATTCCACAGGTTCAGAGAAGGATACCTGTGGTTAAATGTGTAAATCCCAGGTGCTCAGAAAACACTGAGTCTGTGCACACACACACATTAAATTAAGAATAACCAAGATCTAGCAATGCACTTCTGAAATAACAGTACAAGAGAAAATTGTAAATTCCTTTTGCAAAGTGTAGCTCTGTATTTACACTACCTGCAATATCTTTGAAGAGCACAACTATTCCCCTCTTGTCCTACACAGAAAATGAGCAACAAATTTCTGAGTTTGTCAAATGCTCTTTCTGTAAATACTGCAGGGGAGAGATCCTTGCAATCCCCTGAGAGGGAAGGTGATCAGAAGATACATTTGCTTAGTGAGCCCTTTCAGCAGCTGAAAGTGATGACAGAATGGTCTCCTATTTTGTTTTAGCAGGGGTCCTTGTGATGATTAAACCTCCAAATAACTGCTAAATGCAAGGCATATTTTCCCAGAGTGAAGGACAATGAATACCTTTTCCTTACAGATTGATACTTCAAACATAAAGCACAGAAAGATAAGCACTGTCAGCGAGGAAACTAAAAATATGTCTTCTTAAGCTTGATTAATGAGCTAATAAAAAGCTATAATAAGAAAAAATCCAATTAAAGTATCTTGTGATATTTCTCTCGAACTGAAATAAAGAACCCAAGAGCATGGTAAAACTTTGAAAAATTAGTATGACCCAGATGACAGCCTTAGTATTCAAACCTAGAGAACATCAGTTTTATACTTTCTTTGACTGGCTGTCTTTTATTTATCATCTCTAATTAGTATTGTCTGGAATTCTGATCCTTGATGAGTTTTCTTTCATCTTGTTATTGCCTCACAAGTATAACATCTGAATTTAAATACAGATGTATGAAAAGTTTGGCATTATATGGATTGTAGGTACTTACTCTATTCAGAAAACCTGCAGGCCTCCGGCACAACATGTAGTACTTAGAAACAGTGAAATAAAGGCAAACCCAGTAGAAACAAAATTCACCCATTGTCTATATAAATTCAGAAAACAAACTAGCTACACTTATCACTGATGTACAAAGTAAGGAGTAGAAAGCACAGAAAATTTATATTGTGATAGTCACGTATCTGGTACCTGAATGTAGAGGATACAGAGGCAACAAGGACACTGGAAAGGAACTGTTAAATACACAGAGGTGGGAGGAGCTGTAGATTTGATGCCAGATGAGAAGCACCTGCCCCGCAAGGAGCTACAAGGTCGGAAAGAAAAGAAGCCTGAGGTTCTCGTACCAGGGGCAGTTGCTTTTAAAATACAGAAATTGTATATTTTAATTTACCAAAACATCAGCGAGTGTCCGAGTCTCCAAGATAAGTGCATCCCATCTCCCTCTGCCGGCTGCTCCGCGCGAGAGAGCGACCTATCGCAGCAAACACTTCTATCACCCAAAACGTGTAGCTAGACACTGCCCCCAACTCCCTCTGAATTTTACATTACTTTTTAAACAAGAAGTAAATCGTCTTAGTATACATTCTCTAATTAGGCAGGCACAGTCTTTTTCTCTTTTCACAGTTCAGTGAACAATCGGTGTTTCTTTTCATCCCTTTATTTCAAGTTGTGGCTTAAGACTTCACTGAAAAGCATGAAATATCAAATTAATTTCCTCATCAACTGCCAGGAGTGTTTCACGAATACGTTTCAAAATACTTTCTTTTGATTACGGGTTTTGCCTTTTCTAATTTGACAGCCAGGGAACCAAGATACACAAAGAATATGTTGTATCTGCCTATTTAAGCACCCGCCAGGACTCCTGAAACTTACATTAATAGCAAGGTTGACTTCAGATACTTCAGGCGGCGCCTGTACAGACGTGCCTTGTTCTAACTGAGCAAAGCTGGGCCTCGGTGACGAGCCCGGCGCAGCAGCGGAGCTCCCGTGTCCAGCGCAGAGTCCAGTGGCCCAGGGAAGCACCGCAGCCCACGGCAGGTCAGACCAGCCTTCCCCTCACTCCACCTCCCTGCTCGCTCCTGCAAGGAGTAACGCCGGAGTAACTACCAGTTCAATACTGGCAATTTCGAAATCTCTCAATTTTGATGTTTTTACGTTTTAAAAAAGGCAGTTTTACTGGTTTAAAATGTTTGGCGTCTCTCTTCCCGCTCCTTTTCTGATGTGGCGTGTTGTCAGTTTGTTCTCACAAAGCACATCCCTGACGCCAAAGCAGTCCCTGGCCTCAGCAGCAGCAAGCACACCTGACCCACGGCGAAGGGGCAGGCGAACCTCCAGACACAATCGACAAGAGCGGCTGCCCGAGGCGCCCGAACAGCAGCAATGTGTGTTTGCCGGCTGCTGCTCCGGGGGCAGGGCCTGGGCGCCCACCCGGAGGGAAGAGACCAACACGGAGAACCTGGGTACGTCCCTGCCGGGCGCCCGGGGCACCCGAGGACAGAGCTGGCGGCTGCCCGGGGCTCTCCAACCCGAGGCACTAAACACAGTTTTTCCAGCGGCCCAGGCCAGCAGTGGCCACGTTCCCCGCGACCGCCCCGCGGGGGGCTCGCCCGGAGCCGCTGCCCC
>WEIV01026507.1:363-54626 GCA_013390005.1 Calyptomena viridis
TTGTGTGCTCATTTAAAGCATTGTTTTAATGGAATTTCCTGCTAACTTATCAATGCAAATAGATCAAGTTTTGTTTTGGTTCACCATTCAATAATAAAAAAAAAGAACTAAAATAGAAAAAGCTATGAAGACATTTAGAGTCAAAGTGAAGTTTCAAGAGTGACCTTGTATTTCTATTGCTCTTTTCCTATGCCTGTTCGCTCCCCTGTATATTGTGCCCTTTGCAACAACCAGATGCACTGCAGCAGAGTTGGAATTCGTGTGCTGTTTTTGGATTGCTTTGTATGAATGTAGTTTAAAGTTANTTTAAAGTTAGAATGTACAATACATCTCAAATTGAGATGAAAATAATTTTTCCCTCTCCAGATTCAGAAAGGTTTCTTTTGCAAAGAACTAGGGCCTGTTCAGTTTTTTTTACTGTGAATCTTGCTGATCGTGATGCATGAATCCAGTACGGCTCTCAAAATCCTTTATGGCTGTATCCAGACTGTTCCTTACAGAAAAATATCATGGGGTTGTGCCATCTGATTAATACAGGGACCAGCTGCAGCACTGATCCCTCTTTTCCCATTGGTATCTTCCGAGGTAAAGGTGTACAAAAGTATGTTGCAGAGGGGACTATGAGGATAAGATTATATTAACACTAATCCGGAAGTGGTGACAATAACAGTGTAATGTTGGAGGGGACACAGTTGAGGCATAAATAAAACCTCAAGCTTTTTCTAAATTTGGAAGTAAGTTTCATTTACTTTCAGAATTTAAACTTACAAAAGTCAGAAAATTATAAAGCAGCAGGACCCCAAGGAAGAGAAGGCAGTCATTGAGGCTTAAAGGATGGAGTTAATAAGTTTATCCTGGATAAATAAGGATATTTCTACTATAACAAAGAGTAAGAAGAAATGGAGCATGAAAAATTTATAATCAACAGAAAGCAAAGCTGGTTTGAGAGACAAGTAATTTACAACATAAAACTGAAATAGCCAACGAATAGAACAGAAGTTAACCCGGGAAAATCAGGGTGTGATGTAATTGTCAATTCTGACACCAAAAATTACAGATTCTGAAGTTAACTTTTTATTTTATTTATTTAATTTACCTCTTGGTAGACTTTCAAAAAATGGGGAAATTTTCCTGATGTTATTTTTTCTCTTAAGTTTCCCTATATTTTTCCTATGTGCTCTTTTAGTCATACTCAAAGAGAGTGATCCAGAACTTCATTTTTTGTCAGTAATAATATTTGAGAATGTAGCTGTGGGGTTGTATTTAGGAGAGTGGTACTGGCTCTTAACGAGCATTATTAATAATTCTGTTCTGCTTTTAATCAAAGATAAACTAACACTTCAATATATAGGGTTTTTTAGAATATACCAATATGTGGAGATGTTTGGTGTCTTTTAGGTAGCACAGCATACATCTGCAGCATGTAAATTAATTCTGGACCTGCTCTCATCTCATCTGCTTGTACTGTCATTTTCTCAGATGTTAATCAAATGGAAGTCAAAGTGGTTTGGTCAGTGCACCATTAAGAATGTTGCTAAGACCAAAATGTCTTTTTTCTTTGAGGAGGGGAGGTATCTTTGAGTAATACTCAAGTGGTGAATCAATCTTCTTGAACAGGATGGTCACATGCTGTCTAGATGCTGAGGATTCTTGCCTCAGTGTCTTCAGCTGTATTGGGCAAGATGCTCTGAATTGTTCTGCTGAATCTTTATTTCCAGCTGACTTGTGGTCAGTATGGGAGTAATTAATTGCTATGTATTATCTTAAATTCTGTACAAAACATGTCCTAACTATCTTAAGGATATTTAACTCTCCCATGTGACTGTTCTTCAGGCTTTCCATTATGATACTATGCAAGCATCTTTTCTCTATAAAGTTTGGTCAATTCTACAGTAGGAATTGCCTGAGGAAGTCTCTGGGGTGGCCATATTCTCCAACCAAGTAGCTAATTAACAATCTAAAGTATACAAACAGTGCTTATTGGGGGGTCTAGCCATAACATGAATTGCCTAGGAAAAGCTGTCTTGAGAGCTTTCACGTTGAGTTAAATCAATTTTTTTTTGGTGAGGATCCTTAGGAGTTCAGGCAATCACAGTCTCACATTGCTCCATTGTTCCAAATCAGTCCATTTGCTCATCTATGAAAAGACTAGCTGAGGCTTTCCTGGACCACCATAGCTTATAACTACGGGAACTTAAATTTTGTCCCTATATCCCACTTAAAATTTAAATTCCATAGCTTTTGCCACAGGACTATTTATATTTCTTGCTGAGCCAGAAAGGAAAGATTATTTTGCTGAAGGTGTCCATGAAATAGTTTGCAGCTGCAAACAGAGGTCTGCACTGTCAGCTGCAAGCAGAAGTCCCATTTCCCCTCCTACGCGGTATTTTAAGTTTCTGGAAATACTATTTTACCAGCTGTTTGGCATGAAGATATGACTTCACAGTTCCAGTGTGTAGAATCTTGCAAACTGACTCGTCTTGCTTAACACAGATGGAAGGTCCCTATTCTTCACTGTGCTGCTGGTTTAATGAAGTTTTGGAGGTGAGGACAGTTCAGGGACTGCAGATTAGCCCATGCATAATGGATGAAACTGTTAAGTGGATATTTTAGGTGAAGTAGTTAGCACTGAAATAGCTGTCATTTAAGTCATCATTCTTAGGTTTCCTCACTAATGTCTGTGTGTATGCATCTCTGAGATTTTATATAAACCGTCTGTCCAGAGTTTGAAGGTTCAAACTTCAGAATATTCCCTGGCTGTAAAAGCAAGAAACTTATTAACAGTGCTCTCTTATTTTTCAAGTAAGAATGAAGGGATGCAACAAAGAGTAGAGAGGAACCATCTATGTAGTCCAAACCATGATCTGTGCCTAGGTAAGACAAGAATGTGGGAAACCAGAGAGAATGCGGGTTAAAAATAGTGATAATGTGTGCAGTTAAATTTCTGGTTTTGATTTAGGTTTTTTGCTCAGTGTAAGATTTGTGTTCAGTTTTGTCTGAACTACTGAGTTTGGTGGCTCAATGCCTTAATATTAGTTAATTTTGCTGCATACATGGGAGTGGTTGCCAACACAACTTGTGACAACGTGTTGTGTTTCTTCTCACTAGTTTACTATGGACTAGTGATTTGGACCAAAATCCATGGTCTTGCACAAAGAAGCTGACCATCATAAAATGCACTGTTGAAATTAGTTGGTTGTTTAATATGAATTTGGTTCCACAGTTAAGAATCATTTGAGCTTATGCAGCAATCTTTTAGTAAGAAGGGTAACTGAATGCAGTGCTCTTTCTCAGAAATGACCCTTCTAGGTCAGGAATGAGGCTTAATAAGAAGGTTATGTATGGAAGGTTTCCACAGCTGCTGTTTTAAAGATAATTAAAATACATCCATCTCAAAAGGTATTCTTTGCTATTCAGCACTTGTTTTAGAAAAATGTAGAAAAATATGAAGTGAGAAAGTCACAAACTCTATTAAGACTTCTAGTTCCATTGTCCTCTAAGTTCTTTAAATAATGCTATGGAACTCTCACTTCATTTTCTGTGAACATTGGCTTAAAAAATAGTAGTCTATGGGACATCTGTAGCAGATACCTACTGTGCAGAAATAGCAAGTATTGTTGCAAAGATGAAGGGTTTTTCTCTTATGGTAACTTTTGCTTTATGTTCAGTGAGTCTGACATCTACAATTTTCAGTTTTGTGGCTAGTATATAAATATTCCAGTTTAGTGTTTCTGCCTGAGATTATTTCCTTTCTCTACAGCTAACAGTTACAGAATAACAGAATTGACTAGGTTGGAAAAGACCTTTAAGATCATCAAGTCCAACCTATTACCTAGCACCATCTCATGAACTAAACCATGGCACTAAGTACCACATACAGTCTTTTTTTAAACCCTTCCAGGGACGGTGACGCCACCACCTCCCTGGGCAGCCCATTCCAACGGCCAATCACTTTTCTGTGAAGCAAAGTTCACGATAAGCCTTAATATAGTTGATGTAATATTTTACAGATCAGGCATGGAAATTATTTTTGTTCAGGTATCTCTGTCAAGTATCTTGCAAAGCTTTCAACATTATCCAGAACTGAAGGACTCTCTTTCTGTCATATGTTTTTTGCCAGAGAGGTACTTATACCCTCTGATGCAGATGGTCTCTTGATTCAGTCGCAGCGCTTGGATATTCAAAGGTGTTTTCCTCATTTGGCTTGTACTCAGTTAGCCAGAGCATATTTAGATTATATAAATGTTGTTACTGGATCTTCTGGGACTGGCCCATAACTACTTTGAATTTTCTCAGTCTTCCTTGACCAAAACATTCTCTTCATATGGATCCAAAAGAATTTTTAGTGTCCTAACATTATGTTGTACTGTACTGTGAGATACTAATATATGTGTATCAGTGGGTATGTATATAGTGTATAGACCTATTAAAGCTCATAGTATCTCCTGTCTTATTTTCTTTAAGGTCTAATGCAAACAACAGAATGAGACACACCTAATACTTCCTCATCTGTTATCATTAATCATCTGCCTCAGTACTATATATTTATCAGCAGACTATAAAATATTAGCGTTATATTGTTTGAGTAAAATAAACATCTCATGCAATTATTTTGCAGAGCAGAAGTGTTTGACACACTTTCCATTCAGTTTCTTCATTTACACAGAGAAGAAAATTTGGTGGTCATTATTAACAGTTTTGTCTACCAACATATACCTTACATGGTATCTGGGAATATGAATGGGTATTAAATCTGGTACCTAATGTCTAGTCAATGACAATTTCAGTGGTAAATACAGTGTATTGTGTCCTGTTTTGCGTCATATGTAGCCCATCTCTGCATAGGTCTTGTCCGTGTGCTGCAGTTACAGTAGTTTGAACTTAGTCTGCCAAATTAATCTAGTACTTGTGTAATACTGACTTAGTTATATTTTTATGTATATGCAGTAAATATCTCTATGGCCACAGAATACCTAGCCAGAAGATTAAAACTATTATAAAAGATATTTAGAACGAAGTTTGTTTAGAAAAATGGGACTTAAAATGTAGACTTATTCATGCAAGATTCAGTTCTAATAATTTATTATTTAAATCATTGCTGGGATCTCTGAAAGCACAAAATAATATGGCAAGCCTTTGTTTTGTAAAATTACTTCTGTAGTGTATGAGTAGACACACCGGAGTGTTTTTCACTACAAGCTCACAGTGAATTAATTTTATCTAATAGGTTTAATGATCTGAGTAAATGAAACTTTTAGAACAAGAGGAATAATCAGAATTGTTTTCTACAATAGCTGATTTTGAGGATTTTTTTGCTATTCTGAATGGGTAATTAAAAGATATTTGCAATACCTAATAATGTGTCTTTAAGGTCAATGTAGAAGAAAAACTTTATTATACTAGTGGCATTATTTGTAGCTAACATACCCTACTTTTTTAGCTACCATGACCCATGGTTATTTTCTTACAAAACCACTATGAATAAGAAGCCATTCTGTTAAGTAACGAGCAATGTAGAAATGGTGTTTTAAAATTATAGTGTAACTTATATTGCATTGTGTAAAAGACTTTTACTACTTGCTGACATCACCTGTAAACATTTGTATAACATGCGCCATGAAAAGTGTACAAAAACAAATCTACAATGACTTGAGACAGGAAAAGAAAGAAACAATGAGCTCTGATCAACTCATCTTCGGTTGTAGCTCTCCTTTTTAGAGATTTCTTTCATTTTTCCAAGTAATGACAAGCAACAGCATTTTTTATGATGCTTAAAATAATTTCTAGCAAAACTGCAGATACCAAATAAACTAGGTGTCGAAAATAAACTCGGAGAAAAAAATCACTAAAATCCTTGCAACAGTATCACAGAGGCAGCCCATTCCTCATGATGATCCATGTTAGTGAAATTTTATTTTTGTAGGTTTCATTGAGTTAGTGTGCTGCCTATGCCTGTTGTCATGTTTACTGCTCATTCATTTTGATAAGGCTGGTCTCCTTTTATTAGGAACACAGTCTCGTTTGACTCTTTATAGATTAAAGCAGATCATTAAATATAAATCTCTCAGATGGATTCGGTCTCATCATAGGCTATATTCAAGCATCATTTTCAGGAAGATAAACTGTGACAGTGATTTATGCTGTATTTTGAGAGTATAACTCTCACTGTACACTTTCATGAGTCTTTGTAGAATAAAGATTTTCTTTATAAATGCTTTTCATAGGCATCAACAAAGTAGAAAAATGCCATTCTTTTGTTTAATGCTGTGTTCCTTAGAGTCTTATAGTGGGATTATACATACTGTTGGATTCAAACTTGTATCACTATGCATGTGATTGTGATAAGTGTGTAGACTTTTTAAACTACATAAATCAGGATTGAATTCTGTGTATATTTTATGTTTGAAAGACTGGGAAAATTTTGTGACTGAAATCTGGTCCCTAGGCATGATAATAAGGCAAAATACTATGTATGCTTAGAGACAGGATGTGGCCATTAAGAAAATGGACTAAAGGGCTGTGAGAGAAGAAGGAAACTTTCAAACTATTTTAAAATTACTTCTGTGGGAAAACAAAAAAAAACTGTGGGAACTTAGTACACAGTTGGTTTATTCTGCAAATAATATCTTTTGTGAATGAGGAAAAATTTTAAAGGAAAAAATACAACAAATTTAATTTTTTTTTTAATTTGAAAAATAATTGAATTACATTAAAGTGCTACCTGTGGATACCTGGTCTAAGTTGACAGTGATACTGTGTCACAGGACCATTGAAAACTGAGGGGAATTTGCTTGCCTGGTGTTTCAGATCCTTTATCTACAGCAGTATTTGCTAATTAAGTGCCTATTCCCCACATCATAAGCAATTTGCTGAATTAATAAGTGCAGAACAGATTTGTTTGAATCATGCAGTTTTGCTTTGTACCCCAATGGTTTTAGTTTATTCTCAATTACATATTAACCATAACTTTAGTTAATTGTCAGATGTTAGACACATTCAAAAAGATCAGCTCTTCTGTTATATGGAACAAAACCACGTTTTTTTCAAAAAATTTGTTTTTTCAAAGCAGACATTACTGGCAGAGATATTCTTTCTAATGTACTGTGCTACTTAACCAGTAATACTTTCTTAGAAAGGGTCTATCCGTATGAATTACACATGTGTATCTGAAGTTCCACTGGACATATTTTAAATACAGTATTGATTGACTTATCTTTCACATTGTACTTTCAGGTTCGTATTTTTACCTATCTGATTGGAAGAGAAGCAGCATTTGCTGATAACTTGAAGTGGATGGCCTGTGCTAACAAAGGTTAGTTGACCTTCATCTGTGAAAGCATAGTTTTCAAAAATCTGTTCCTGAGCATTCCTTCATATCTGACCCTTCTACAGATATGATGCCACTGACAACCAATCAGAGAGAATGGTTTATTTTTTTCCAAAAACGGAAAAGTCTTAATTAGCTTGTAGCACACCATTTAAAGAGCAAAAAGAACCCAATATGAAATGTATTTTTTTCTTAAATATGCATGAAGCTTTTAAACTATGTGGTCTTAAATTTTTGTTCAGAGAAGAAACTAATTTCAAAGCATTTGTTCTATTAAAGCTGTCATTACTCAGAGTTAGTTTGGTTTTAAAGAACATTGGGTACAAGTCCCATTGTGTTAGGCATGGTATATAAAACACCAGACATCCTGTCCCTTGAGGAACTGACAGTGTAATTGAAAAAAACTGGTTTATATCCTTTAAAGAAAGAGCATTAAAACATTTAAATGCTGAGATGCTACAGTAAGAGGATTGACTAACATTAGTAAGAACGATTCAAGAAAAAAAAACCAAAAAACAATCCCCCAATTAATCTTCAGGTTTTTCTTTCCCTTTCCTCTTGGAAGAAAAAAAAGTTCTTTTTTTTTTCCATTGTGCCACATTACATTATGATGAATTGCATCAGGTGCTATCCATTTAGTCATTATTTCTTTAACTACTGTTATGTCCAGCTGATGGAAATTACTCAGTTTGAAGTCTTGTCTTAATCAGCTAATATTACACCATAATTTAGTTTAAATAATAGTATAAGAATCCTTTGAAGCATCTTTTTTGAAGACAATTTAATCAACAAAATCTTTTAACGTTTTAGCCCAACTCCACAAATTCATAAAGATCTAAGTACAGCAACTCAGAAATTAGGACCAGGCAACGGAGACTGGCTTAGTGCATCATCTGGTCCATGTCTTCCTTATTCCCAGAGGGGGAAAAGTGGTCACCTTTGTCATTCTTAAAGACTACTTTGTTCTTTTCATAGTCATGTTGCTTTGAGTCAGAGACTTACTCATACGAATCAATCAAACAGTTTAATGACTTCTTTAAATTTATTTCCCTTTCAGTTTAATAGTTACAATACCTGCTCCCTGATAGCTTATAATGCAAAAATCTTCTTTCTCTAATCAGTAATTGTTTTTTTTAGCTTTGAAAATCACAACTGGAAACAGCAATAAATCACTATGTCAGATAATATGGATTTAGACCTTTTTCTTACAGTTTTCAGCCACAGCTTGTCCCTTTTATTTTAATAAAATGAAGGACTGCAGCACAACACATGAGGAGTGTAGTAAAGCTGGTTTCAGGATTGGGTGAATGGGTGAACTGCAGTTTACTCCTTGCATGGGTGGGCCAAAATATGTTGTCACTGGGGGTCAATGACCCTAAAATCAATTTTCCTTGCAGTGATTTTCCCCTTGGAAGCACAACATAGATGAAGGCTGTTTGCAGGGTTTCCAGCTGACTGGACTGTGGACAGCAGTCCTTTCCTTCAAAATGGGTCACAGGGGAAATTGGTACCACCTTGCAAAACTTTACCTTCTCTGTTCCGATGGTGAAACCTTAAAAAACCCCAAGCATATTTTTCTGTATAAGTAGGGCATATCTAGAGGGAGTTTGCTTAATGAAGCAAAACACCAAACCATTTTAAATACATTAAAACATTCAAGATCCCCAAAATCCCTCTAGAGAGTTTTGTGAAATTTGCAGTGATTTACTCTTCTGTATCATAAGCAAGTGCACATAAAGGAAAACAAAGATTTACTAAGATTCTGAAGTGAACAAGGGTGAAAATTTCTAGTGCTTAGTGTGCATGTGCCAGATGTTAGCAGAACTGGAACTCAGAAGTAAGCAGGCACTACCTTTCCCTCATCAGCCACTTCCAGCAGAAACCTGTAAAGATAAAGATGGGAGTTAATTCATTACTTGTCAGCAAAACACATGGGATTAGATTTTTTTTTCAATAAAATTCACTATTGCGTTAATGATTTGACAGCCTCTGTTTTACTTATTTGTTTCTTTAGATATTTTGTGGTTGACATATTACAAATGGAGAAAGGATAGGATTCATCAGGAAGGAGCAGAGGCTGAGAAAGCAATGTAGAGAAAAATGCTTCTCGTATCAGAGAGCTGATAGAGGCTCCAACTCCAGCAGAGGACAGATCAGCCCTGAGGCAGGTTGTGCCCCAGCTGGAGCAGTTTATGGACTATTGTATTAGCAGAGGAGAGTTTTGTACAGGAAGCCCCAGTCACATCCATTCCCATTATTAGCATGACCCCAGCACCTCCTGCACTGTGGGCTCTTGTGGGGGGTGGCAGGCAGCCAGTTACCGATTCTGTTCACCTGCTTGAGAGGCCTCTTAGGTGGGGGGAAGAGGGGGAAGAGCTCCATGGGAGTTTTACAGCTGCAGTGGAACAATGAATTCCCTCCTTAGTCCCTACACAAAGAGGATTTTTTAAATTCTGATATTTTATTAGTTGCGAGAGTATTGCATTTATTTTGCACAGTGCCCAGAAAATGAAAAGTACTGCACTCCATGTAAAAATCAAATAGAGGCATTTTGAAAAGTTATGAGTCTAATGGTGGACATTTTAGAGAAAAGCAAGGCATCCAAAAAACATTGCAGGGACTGTGTAATGTGGGAAGGCAGCCCACATGCAGAGCATAAGTGTCTGTCTTTTGCCGCATTATTATACGTAGCTCATGCTTGTCATTACCAAATCTTGCCCGTTTTCTTCATGAGTTTTTTCCTGCTGGGGGGGAAGAAAAAGGTAGTGCTGACTGTAAGGGCTCTGAGGTGGCATAATTCACACACCAGGGAGCTGAGAAGCAGGTTAGAATGCAAAAATTTAAGCATGGATTTGCTGCTATTGCTTACATGGCTCCAGCAGCTGTACTCAAGAACCTCAGAGCAAGTCTTTAACTGATAATTAAACCTTGGTATAGGAACAATAAAGTTTTTAATTTCAAGAAGTACCTCAGATCTCTAGAAAAGAGAGATAAATTTAGCAATGTAGGAAACTAATTCTTGTGAGGTTTGACATTTGCTACAGATAGCTAGAAACACATGAATTGTCAAAAGTCTAAATATAAAGAGCGTACTGAATCAGAAAGTTCTAGTCTTCAGACTACAGAGCACCCTTAGCATCTTGCCAAAATTGGCCCTATGTACAAAATCGCAGCTCAAAACTTTTGCAGCTGCCATGTTTTTTGCTGAAACTTAATGAAACTTAATATTCCAGGTACACAGAAGTCGTGATCTTGTCAAATGATTAAAATTGTAGCGAGATCTCTTTCATATTGGTCTTTTCTCATTAAAGTATGTGAAGGGAAGTGGTGTATTTAAATAAGGCCTGATGAAATTGTAGCCTGCAAATTTGTCAGTCCTTCATCACCCTTGCATGATGTGGGTTCCAGATGCCAAGTCTGTGATATATAAAGATACTTGACATATAAGCACTGAAAAGGAAGTGGTGACAGCTCAAATAGCTGAGGCCTCTGCTGTTCTTAATGCTGTCAGGTTGTATGAGATGTTTTAAAGGATTAGCAAAGCTGTGATCACTAAACCAAACAATTCTAGTTGTAGTCTGCATTTTCTGTGATCTGCCCTATTTGTAAATAACATATTGTTTTGTTTCTTTTTTCATCACATTCTGTAAGGATAAGCATTTTAGAGCATATGCAACTACTGTTCCTGTAATTCTAATCCATCATGATTCTTGAAACTGGACAAACTGGATGAGACATTGTTGGACAAAGATAATTCCAGTTCTAAATTTTAAAGCAATGCATCATTGAAAAAAAAACCCCATACCATTAAAAACAAGAGTGTTCTGGGATTAGAAGTTTAGTACAGACAGTGCAGTGATTCATGGCAATGTCAGAAACTCTGTCCTTGAGGATCCACCAAAGGTTTCACAGACTTCTGTTTTCACCAATTATTTTTGTTTGAGGGTCCTTCCTGTGAGACATTACTTTTTTTGCATTTCTTCTTTGGAAATAATCAAGCAGAAAACATGATAGACAAACCACATCATATTCCTTGTAGCAATCTTCCTTAGTTTCTCTGGTTTCTCATATGGAATTGTGTGTTTTCACAGGGTTTTTCACTCAGATCTCTACCTTAGCTGATGTGCAAGAGAACGTTATGGAATATCTCCATGTTCTCAGCCGACCAAAGGTTATTGACCAGGAGCATGATGTCGTGTGGACTGAAGCATACATTGACAGCACTGTAAGTCTGCATGATAAAGCGTTTAATATAGGCTTATGGCAAATAGTGAGGAATTAAAACCAAAAATGTTGTGGTAGAAACACCCATTATGCATCTGAATTCTGTTGTTGGAATGTGCTGACTCAGTGTACAAATTGGAACTTTATTTATGCTACAATCAAATAATTCAACATTACTGAACTTTAGCGGATATGTATATACATTGTGATTACATAGAAAACAATGAAACAAACATGAATTACAGAGTAATTTTAAAATTTATGACCGCCAAACCTACATTTCTTTTATTAATCAAAAATGGCCATTGAACAGAAATTGATTATATTGAGTAACCATTTTTTTATATGTTTTAAAATGTCTCAATGGATATGTTGCTATAAGCACATAGACAAGAATCAATATTTTTAGTGTAGAAAAGTGGGTCAACATCTGGAGTCAACTGTGATATCTTGGGGAAAAATATTGAAGATTCTGCCTTTTAAAGTGGATTGAATGGATTATGTGCTAAAATAATTGTCATAAATATCCAATTTTAACTTGATGTCCTTGTGAACCTTAGAGTTGAAGCACAACTTTTTCTGTTATGCAGTGACTGAGCTTTCATGGTACTTCTGTAGCATTTGTGGTAAATCATCAGGTTTGCAGGTAAAGGTTGTTCATTTTCATGGGTTGTTCTGAAATAGTTTTTCATCTATTTTCTTTTTCTTGCTATGTTTCCTTTGTTCCAATTAAATTATTTTGGTTTGTATGTTATCCATAGAACAAGAGTTTGCAGCAAATGTCTGTCATTTATTACAAGTGATGCCAAGTATTCACTATAATAAATAGAAGGTCACAGATGACTAGTGACACAGCTATTTCTTTCTGTTTTAAATTTTTACTTTCTTGAAGATGGTGCAAGATGGGAGAATCTCACTGGCTTCACTTTGGTATTTGTTTTTTTTTTTGTTTGGGTCTGTGATGCTTCTAGAAGGTTGTTTTAAATCCATGCAAAACTACTCAAGGAAAAAAACCACCCTGGGAATAGAGCTTTTATTTAGTTTTCACAATTGTTTAGGCCTTTTCTGTTCTTCAGTTGTGGTCATGGATAATGTAAAGTAAATACTAAAACTGCAGTTATGAAGAAGAAACAAAAAGTTAATTGCTTTAGAGGGAATTAACTTATCTGTGTTTCCTTTTTTTTTTTAAATAACATTAATCCAGTCTCTCCTTTGTTCTGTTTCTTTTATTGAAACGTAAGATGAAATGAACAGAAACTGTGGGTTATTGCTGTGCCTTCAGGGAATCCCATGAAATGGGAAGATGACCAGGAGAATCTTGTTCTCATTCACGTCTCTTTTTAAACAATTGAAGTAATCAGTGTGTGTATATGTTGAAGGGAGTTTACGTACTTGCTAGAGAGAATAGCAAGAAGAGACACGTGAAAGTGATGTTTTAGTGCAACTCTCCCCCTTGTCCTTTGCCTATGAATCATGCATTGAAAGTATTGCAAATATAATCTTCCTCCTTTCTCAATATCAAGTCCCCCTCTTACCTACCAACAAAGTACAAAATGCAGTTTCATAGCAGTGAAATGTTAAAATGTTAATTTTACACTTTACTCTCTCTTTTTTTGTTAGTCTGTATTTCTTTGATCATTGCAGGGACAAAAATACTCATAAAAGTTAGTCTAACTTTCAGTGATTCTTCTGTAGGTTATGGTAAGGCTAAGGAAAACTAACAACATTGTGTGAAATAGTGAATATAACGGGTGAGTCAATGCAAGTGGACTTAAGAACACTAGAGGGAGTACAGAGAGAGAATCTTTCCTGAGAAACTAGGAGGATAAAAGACAATGGAACCGTTACAATCTTGGATAATGCAACTGTTTAAATCCATACAAAAGGTCTTCTGCTGCAGTCAAAATACTTCCAGGTTCTTCTCTTTATCTTCTCTTGTTTTTTTTACTCTCTTGACTGAACTAATCAATGTCACTATACACACACACACGCACACACACACTCATGTACGTACTCACATGCACACACACACTTGAACTGTCTGAAAGCTCCATTCAGGACCTTAATGGGTTGAATGCTATAAGAAAAGATTTAAATATAATATATCGTGATCTGCTTAATTGCAAGCTACCTTGCTTCTCTCTCCTTCTTCTTTCCCCCTCCCCGCCCCAACCTTCAAAGGTGAAGAAACAGGATAAATTAGGGTAGTCACATACAAAACTCAGGAAATAGCAATGAAGGGGGAATCCTGTAACAAACCAGGCATGCTTCTGCCTCAGCTAAAGCTGCCTGAGTGCTATTTTTAGAGACAGATACCTTGGCCATCTCTCTAGTGTCTTGGCATTGGAAATACCATTTGAATAATTCTCTCTGTCCCATAACTTGTTGATTTTCACAGCCAATTTGTGTCTCTTCTCCTCTGTAGCTGCTTCCTGGATCTTTCCAGGTTAGAAATATTAGTGCATTTCCAGATAGCTTAAATTTTCCTATCACCTGGCTGAGTCCTCAGGGCTATACATACCTGGCTGTAATCAGTGTCACTGTGCCCTAACAGGATGGAATATACTTCCCCATTCCCTTCTTACCAAATATCAGAGATAATTGGCCAACGATGCTTTTTCTGAGCAAGTGACATTAGGCTGGAACATACTAGGTTCCAGACAGAAGAAGCTGGACAGGAATAGTCTTGGGATACAAAACGTTTCCCTTGTTGCCCCAGGTTGTTCTCATCCAATATCTGTCCAGGACAAAGTCATCTGTGAAAGCCAGAAGTTAGGTCACTTAACTGTTTGACATCTGCAAATTTAGGAATATTCTCAGAAGAATTTTGCTACTAAAAGGAGGCATCTAATTCCTAAATCTGTTCACCTTTCTTGTAAGAGGATGTCTGCAAAATGTTCATACAGCTGCCTCTTCTGCCTGGCTTCGACACTTTTGAGGAGCTTCACATATTGTTGGAAAAAAACATTGCATTTATAGAAGCGGAAATCTCTGGTGAGGTATCGTGCAGAAAATACAACATTGTATGCACGTTCAGGGCTGTATTGCCTTTGACAATGTCAGGATCCCACTTAAAAAAATCAAGTACAATATAGTCATGCTTTGATTCAGGTTCTTTGCAGAAATTCAGTGGGAAGTGTAGGAAGCTCGTGCCTCTCAGATAGCTGTCACATCAGAATCCAAATGTTTCATGTATGGAAATTTAAATTCTGGGATACAATTTTTTTGACAAAGGATGAAATCCAAGCCAGTTCCAGAGGGACAAGGGAAGCCGTACACATGGTCCTATGTATAATGCACAAAATTATGACAGAAGGCTCTACAGACTGAAATCTATTGTGCTGGCATTTTTCTGCTGAGGTATAAAACCGCTTTTTAGTGCTTCTTCCATTCACAAAGTTTTCTTTGTGTTCAGTGCACAGAAGAGCTTTTATGAGTAAAAAAAAAAAATAGTACCCCATTTCCACTAGCTTCTATTACTAGAGATATCTTCAAATACTTTTGGTGGCAGAAGTTAATTGTGCTATTATAATAAGTGGGTATAATTAGCATTTCTATCACAGTAAAAGGTTCCCTGGGACTCTATTTTAAAAAGTAACTTCTAGATTGGAGTACTGGTATGCATTAAAATGCATCAGAGTATTCAGAATGTTCACATACATCTACAGGAAGTAAATATTGGTAATCACTGCAGAACTGAATGTCAGGAAATGTCATTAATCAGCAGCTGGGATAAGAAAATCTGCACACAGACGGTAATGTTTAATATTTTTATTATTTTTTTAATACTTTGAGAACTAGAAATCTGTGTTGCTTTTTTCCCAATCCCACTTTGGGTCTGATTACATGCTCTAAACCTCCTCTTGTGGCCAGCATCCCTTAATCTCTAAGAATTTACAACTCTTTATCAGAGAATGTCATCACCTCTGGCTGCCTCTGAGGTTCCCATGAGCATTTCCTTTTCTTGCTTTGACATTTGAGTGAATTGGGCTAGGGAAGAAAAATCCCATGTGAGGATATCAGGCCTTCTATCAGGTAGGTTTGTTCATAAAATAAGGTTCTTCAAGTTCCACTTTGTCTCCTACAGATCTGCAGTGGTCTTTTGAGGGCTCTGATATGGGAGAAAAGTAGGAAGTAGCCCAGGGAAGTAGTCTCTTATCAGCACTTCAGTTTGGATTAGTTTTCCTGGAAGAGTACAACAGTTCTGACCATTTCATCTTTTTCTAAGCTTTTGTAGGAGCGTGATTGCAGTTTGAAGTTGCAGCAATTTCCTGTATCTGCACTGGGACTTTACAGGTCTGGGACAGTGCTTGAGGCATTATCAATGCTGATCAATGCAGCTATTTGTGCACACAGTAAAAACAGATTATGCACTTATTTGTAGATAGGTGCAATGTCACTTTATGCTGATGATTAACAGGCTGTCTTTGAAAATCCAGATTGACCGTCTAATGAAAAACACTAACATTTGAGCATGACTCTTCAGTTCCATGGCCCAAAATTTTCAGCTGCCATAATTAAGTACTCTCTTTTTTCTCCTAAACAGTTCTAATCTGTTTGTTTTACTGCTGATCTAGAATAAATGAATTATCATTAAGCACATGAACTGTTTCAAATTCAGTAAGATCTGTGTCAACTCTCAAAACATAATGAGTGCTCAAGATAGTAAATGAATGAACCTCTCAACTGAATAGAATTAATGCACTCTCATTGTCTTTCAGATGCAGCTCAAAATAACAATGGATGTTGTCCTTTTATGTTAGTAAATCAGATGTTGCATTTTCTAACACTGGCATCAGGGTGCTAATCAGTGCAAAGTACATCAGGCCATTTATATTTGTGCTTAGACCCCACGTTCACAAACAAGTACAAGAGTCTTGGTGCAGCATGTCTCAATAAAACACACAAATTGAGACCCCGGAAATGAAAATTGGGACACACATAGAAAAATAACATCCATGACACATTCCAAGTGGGAATGTGGATAACATATATAAGAGTGATTAGTGCATTGTTCCGTGCAAACACAGTACATACAAATAAGGGCACAGGTACCACCTATGCACATATATGGACATAAGAATGTGCATCTTCCAGCTTTTGAAGTGAACTGCTTAATTTTGATAAATTACATGTTTGTGTTACTCCACTGCTAGTGCTGGAATGTATGGTGTTAGGACAATTTTCAATGACTGTATTAAGCAAAAAATATTACTACAGGGAGCTAATTGCTAGTTGTCAAAGTCACTAGAAAAAGTGTTGTAAGGAAATAGCCATACTTAGTTTAATGGATTAACAGTTTTTGTGTGTATTGCTCTATATGGTATTTACACTATAAAATGCTATATGTGATACATCAAAAAGATGTTTAAAACATCAAAAACAAAAACAAAAGTCCTTCACTTAAAGAGGAACATAAAATTTCCTGCTGGGGATGTGGAACATGGAATGCCATCTGTATTATATGGCACTGAGAAAACTGATTATGTTTGGACCTCTATTTCATAGCAGATGGGTTCATTAAATTTAATAGCCTCCAGAGCCTTTAGAAACGGTGTTAAAAACATGTGGAACATGCTGAGACACTTCACTTCTCACCCCACAGTCATTATAACTCTGGCACAGACTATAAATATTACAGTACTTTATTTCCATTGAGTTGGATTACTATTATAATTATTTTTCCTAATGTACATTTACATGAGAAATGCAGAATGCAAATTGTTCTTCCTCAAACTTTGAGATATGCAGTTGATGTCTTGAAATGCATTTTACAGTTCTTTGCACTTGGAGGCTTTTATATAGAACTTATTTTTATCTTCTTCCTCTGACATCAGCAAGCAGCTGTAATGCCACAGCAAAGCTGGGTCTTAAGCAGCTCTGCTCCCAGTGTGGTGCAAATAAGACAAGTATTAGGTTAAACCATAGAAGGGAAATCATGGGAGTGTTACATCTTGGCTTTTAGCTATATATTCATTCTCTTTTCTAGTATTTTATTATTTTATATGATGGGGTAACTACAGTTTGACCTTGGTCTCTGTTCATCTTTTATCACTGGATGAAAGAGAGATTAAATATCTAATTTTGAATCAGATTAGTTCCTGTGGAAACACAGCTTTGAGTAAAGTAAAATCTCACCTCTTTTTGAAATACTCTAAGAATTTGATAGCTAAAGGAATATTTTACTATACCTGTTTCCCAATAACTGTATCAGCTTATTCTCATATGATTTATAATCTTCTGTTTCCATTTCCTTTTACTGAAAAATGCTGTGACTATTCACAGCATCTTTTACTATTTTTCTAAGGTCACTCTTGTTTTTAGGTTGTACTGACCATCTTAATGTGGATTTTCTCCTTCTTCACATCACCGACTTCCTCCAATTTTGCCCCTCACCATTGCTGACATCAAGATCTGCAAATTTTAATAAACCCCTAAAGTCCTACTGCAATAGATGATGTATGATGACAGAATTAAATAACGATACCTTCCTCATATAATTTACATTCAAAGTAATAGATAAGAATCACCAGTTGCTTAAAAAGGCAGTGAGTGTAAGGGCATAGTAAGACAGGATAGGTCAATGCATAAGTGATGGGTATTTGAGATCTCAATTATGAAGGGCAGTATATGCAAACACACAAAAATGCAAGTTCAAGTCGTTCAGATTGTAGCATCCACTTCTACAGGTGTCCTACATGTGTCTAGGTCTTAATCATGGAGTTCTTGCCTGCGTTTGGCTAAACTTAATTTCATGGAATTGTACTAGGAAGAAATTTTTCCTAATGCCCCATCTAAACCTCCCTTGGTGCAACACAGGCTTGTTCTTTCGCGTGTTACTTGGGAGAAGAGACTGACCCACACCTGTCTACAACCTCTTGCAGGTAGTTGTAGTGGGTGAAGGCTACCCTGAACCTCCTTTTCTCCGGGTTAAAACTTCCCAGCTCCCTCAGCCACTCCTGTGCTCCAACTCCTTCCCCAGCTTCGTTGCCCTTCTCCGGACACACGGCAACACCTCAATGTGTGTCTTGTAGTGAGGGGCCCGAAACTCACCACAGCACTCCAGGTATGGCCTCACCAGTGCTGAGTGCAGGGGGACAATCACTGCCTTGCTCCTGCTGGCCACGCTGTGGCTGGTGCAGGCCGGGATGCCTTTGGCTTCTCCACCCACCTGGGCACACTCCTGGCTCATGTTCAGCTGCTTTTGACCAGCACCCTCGGGTCCTTTTCCATCAGGCAGTTCCTGCCCCAGGCCCGGAACCCTGTGTGGGCTTGTTTAGACCCAAGTGCAAGAATCAGCCCTTCATCTTGTTGAACATCATTCAATTGACCTCAGCCCACGGATCCAACCTGTCCAGATCCCTCTATAGAGCTTTCCTACCCTCAAGCAGATCAATGCTCCCACCCAACTTGGTGTGAGCTGCAAACTGAATAAGGTGGCCCTTGATCACCTCAACCAGATCACTGATAAAGATATTAAATAAAACTAGCCCTAGTACCGAGCTTATGTGGATCCAACATTTAGGAGGCCATGTCTATTCTGAGTGAAAATAACTACTTAAAGACATTAACAACTGATAACTGTTTGTCCATCATTGATTTTACTGCCTTAATTCTGAGTGAAATTGAGTTAATTATAAGGAAATTGTAGCTATTTTGTCAGATAAATGACTTTTTTCCAGACTGTTTTTGTCTTCAGTTTTCACATAGATATTCTAGGGTAAATGATAATGTAGGAAAGCAATAAATTTAGTATAATGTACTTAATCCCATCCTTTGATCTCATATTTGTCATTCTTTGACTTTCTGGAAGAAAGAGGGCAGTGAAGATGAAATATAATTTATCTGCGCTGCTGGAATAAAACCCTGTGATAATAAGAAAGACTTATTAAATTATTGGTGCTATTTGAGCTTTGCTGCAGTGGCAAAATTCAGTGAAAAAGGAAAAAAAAGAGCAGAGAATGAGAGGAAATAATCTTCTCTTTTGTCTGTTGTTCTGCAGATATGGAAGTTACCTGTTTTTAGCTCTCCTTTTTGTGTAATCAGAAGATTTCACATACAACTCAGTCATGTACACAACAAGTATACACGTTAAAGTTCATGTTTATCACCGTCATTATGACTAATATGTACTTTGAAGTTAATAATTTGTGGAAAAATTATTCAGAAATGCTCTTTATTCTACAAGGAATAGTAGGATATTTTTAACCAATGTTCTTGCTGCTTGACAGAAATGTATTTGACCTTTGTCCACACCATTGTATTTTGTCAGATCACATCATTTCAATCAAGCATTTCCACTAAAAATTAGTTGAAAGATGATTTAACCAGTTGGTAAATGTATGATCTTCAGCAATATTAGTACCAGCAGGAGAAAGTTTAGAACACTTATAAATATATTCTCTGAAATTCATAAAGCTATTTTACCTACCCTGCTGTCAGGTTTTTTGGAGAGGAAAGCGTAGTCATCCTAAAAATATTAGTTTACATTTGCTAGTTCTCGGAAAATCATGAAAATCCCTAAGGAGTCCCTAGTAAGAGTTGCCACAAGGACCCTACAGGGCCATTCCATTTAAGAACTTCTCTTTCAGATATAATTTTTCTTATTTTTTTCACACTACTTTTATTTAGTGGCACATAAATACTGCAAGAAAATACAGATTAGAAAGTGTATACTAACACCAAACCCCAACACATCTTACAGAGTTTTCTAATGTCTTTTTGTTCTGTTGCAGCCAATCACCTCTGGGTAATAATAAAGGCCTCAGCTTTCAGTATGTTTAGGTGTATTCCAGGAAACTATAAAAAAAAAAGTAAAATTTAACTACCTAAGTAATTTCATAGGGGTTACATTTGTTGATTATTATTCTTCTTTATTTTAGCCTCCAGTAAATCAGTAGTATCTCCATTCGTGTACCTGGGGTTACAGTGATGTAAATCTGAAGACACATTAATTGTGTCAGTTACAAAAAAAAATCTGTTTAGGGGGCTTAGATTATCCTTCTATTGACTGTATGAGGGAACATTCTAACATTTTCATGAATTAAAGCCTTAAAATCTCAGAAATTTAAAAGTTACTGTGAACATCAAGTTGCCTTTATAGGAAATAAAAGTTTTATTTTTCTCATCTCCACCTTTTTGTGTTACAGTTTAGTTGAAGAAAATGGAGATACAGTGAATCTTGAGATTTTTGGTATGTAGGCAATACAAAATAATGGGATTTATCCCATTTTATGTCCTAGCATGTCTGCAAACAGCTCTAGCTCTGAGATAGGTGAAAGAATTTTGAGACCTTTTCTTGTGAGTTGTTGTAGTGAAGGAGTGGAGTAGGGGTAAAATTTTCTTGACCTACTGGATGCTACAATAAAGGAGAAAAGAGTAGAAAGTCATGAGTAACTTTGCCTCAGGACAAAACCTTTGCTTGAACTAGATTTCACGTGTGGCGTTTTAAACAGTGAGAAACTCCATATTTGAAATTAACTCAGATCATTTAAAATGGTCTCAGATTCATGATCTTCAACAAATCAGAGTTTTAGCAGCTGTCCACGAGGTCAAACGGGCCTGCAGGAAGCCTTGAACTTTGAAGCTGTGCAGAGTTACAAGAATCTTCTTACAAAATAAAGAGAAATGTAGCTCTACAGAGTGAGTGAATCTTTATAGAACCTGATGAATTCCTCTTGCAATATGAAGAGTCCATAAAATGGTCCATGGCTTTTTTGAGAAAGCATAGCTATGAAATCTCAATGTAAAACTGGAACAGTGAGATACATTTGTTACATACCTATTAGAAGGTAATGAAGATGGAGTCTGTTCCTCTAAACAGAGCTAATGAACAGGATGCAGCACTGATTATGTCATTTTATTTTTTATAATGGCAGTACTAGCCTTCTCTGTGGTACCAACCTTCCCACAAACTGATATAAAAAAATTTATAGAAAAATGAATGTATTGTTAGAATAAGAGTTTACCCAACTGACAGCTTTCACAATGTTAAATGATGGTGTGTTTTCTAAGATTTTTTTTTAATTCTTTGTTTTGTCATGTAGCTTAAAAATAATGCTTCCAACAGTTAAAGACTTAAACCTACCTTCCAATCTTGTACATCTCTGTTAGCTTGTCAAATAAGTTGCTTTGTTTATGCTTGTGATGCTGAAATCACATGTTTCTAATTTGGAAATCACATGATGATCACACTGCTACTAGAGTGTAGTATTTTAGGATATTTTTAATTTATTTCCAAAATACACATTGGCTGTTTGATTCTCAAATTTTTATACAAAGCCTGGACACAATTTTTACGGAGGTTTGTTCCTGGTTTCAGGGAGTATGCTTTCTTCCCTCACAAAGCAAAGCAGCACTTTTACAAATCTACCTGATCTCAATGCCTGGGCTTCATACAGTATTTTTATGCAGTATTTTTGCACACAGTTTGTTCCTTCTTTTTCTTTATGTTTCATCTGAACTTTTGCAGATGTGCCTTAAGGTGGACCCATCAGTGTTTTGCCCTTTCAAAGGCAAATTGATAAACAAGAGAAAAGGTGATTCTCTTTGAAATGGAATGAAGCTTTTTGAAAGCTTTGAAGCTTTTCATTTAATTGTTGTGCATAAGCTGCCTTTCCTGCTGCTTTCTAGTGCCCTTGCTGTATTATCATATCTGTGGATTTCTCGTTTTCAGCAAATGAAATTTTCCTAATATTTTTCTTTGTTCTTTCTCACTTTAAAACGCATCCCCTGTTGTTTATTAGATCCAGTACTCTTATGATTGTATGGTATCTGTCTCATTATGCCCTCCAGCACACTGCTCCATACAGAGCAGTTCTGGGCCATTGGTTGCTACATCACCTTCAAGGTGCTTTGTACTTGCTAAATACAAAATCTCTACAAGAGTTTTGCTTGTTCAGAAGTGATAAATGGGAAAAAAATATAAAATATAATAATTATTCTGAATGTATTTGCTAGGCAACTAAGCAGATCATTCCCTCTATAAAAATGTTCAATATTTTAATCCTAAAAGATAATTTGTTCCAGCAATTAGAGTCCTGTATTGGTTCCAGTCTTTGCATCAAACTTCTAGAACCAGCTAGATGATTTCAAAATATTTGCGGAAGGGCTTGTTTCTAAGCAAGTCAGTGGAAGAGTAAGTCCCATTAACTTCCTCTCCCCTAAACCCAGCTCCATTTCTTTTTGCTTTGATATTCCCAGAATCTTTTGCATCATAGATTCATGTCTTTGCAAGATCAGTTTACTCTTCTAGTTATCAAAAGCAGTTAAATAACATACTTTTATTGTATGTACAGTCTTATTGATGAGTTTCTCAGTGATGATTTTTTCCCTATGCCTGATTCTTCTGGTCTTGTTCTTGTATACTGAGCTTCAGAAATCTGAAGTCAATTAATTTTTCCTATTTTTCTCCTTTTTTTGAAGGTTAAACATCTTTGCAGGTGCCTTGTTTTATTCTGGCATTAGCTAAAGCTTTCCTTTTTCAAATACAAGTTCATTGATTTCAGCATAAAGTAAAAAGATCAACAGCTGCCATGAAAAGAAGCTTAAGTGAAAATAATAGAAAGTAAATTCATATTGAATGAAATATTATAAATAGGTTCTGCCAGTCCACTGTTGTCAGGGCAGTTTTTTTTACAGAGTACAAGTATTTTTATTATCAACCCTGTATCCTTAACACAAAATGATGTATAAAATGATGGGACATTTTTTTCTTCATACCTGTAAATAGTGTCCCCTGCAAATAAGAAAATGTTTGCTTTCACAGGAAACTGCTAGACATCAAGTAATTTACTGTGTTTTCCATTTCGTGTTTTGTCATCACAGTCCAAACTGCTCTGATCTTAAATGGTGCTGTTTACATAGAATAAATGGCAGCAAATGATTCCTCTTGCTTATTAAATGCAAGATCCACAAGGTTAAACTAAATGTCTGATATGAATTGTGCTTTGCGCAAACATTCAACTTAGTTGGATCCTAACTTTGAAACTTAGTTAGATCCCAAAAAACCTTTCATCATGGTTGACTCCTTCACTCCTATGAAGTTGTGAACACTAACTACAGCAAGGGAGAAATGACTCTTGGGTTTCTAAGTTGTGCCCCTAATAGGCATAGATTATTTGTGAGGGAGAGGGACAGAGAGTAGGGGAATAGAAGGTGAGCCTTGATACACCTTGTGGTGCTTCTGGCAGAGCAGCGCTCTGAACACACGGAAGAAATGGTACTGTGTGAAAAAAGGTGGAGAAAAGAGTAGTTTGGGATAATTCAACTATACATGTTCTTACAGTAATTCCCTTTTTAGACCATGTTGGATGATTGAAATGGTTTTAAAATTACAATACGATTAAAGCAATCACAGTAATGCTAAACATCACAAGCACAATTAGTAAATCTAATTTTTAGAATACATTCTGGCTTGCTTTACACATTCATTAGATCAAATGCACTTTCATCTGTCCTCAGAAAAGGGTTGTCTTTAGATGTTGGTCTTACGTTGATGTGTAGAACAAGATTTAATATAGTGCAAGATCAAAACTTTACAAAACTCATTCCAGGATTCTCATTGACTCTAATAAGTATTGCATGAGGCTTTTGTTTGGATTGTCTTTGAGGCCACTGTGAATTCTATTTTGGGAGAAAGAGAATGTACGTCTAGATCCTAAGAGGATTTATGATTAAGAAATGATTTTTTTTCCTAGAAGGACTGTCAAAGAACTTACTCTTTTCCCAAATGTGAAAGGGCATTTATGCGAGAAAAGATGAGTAAAAGCATATGTTTATATGCACCTATCTTCTGAGGTTGAATCTTTTTTTGTTTCCTTCTTTTCCTCCCTTCCATCTCCAGGTAATTCAGAACAAGTCTTTATGGTATAAGGCCTAACTTAGGTTCATTTTGTTGAAATATAAGTGCAGGTTTTTTTTTTTTTTCAGCTCTTGTTTTACTCCAAAGCAGTTGTTTTCCATTTACTAGAACTATTTTTTCTGGGCAGGACTCTCAAGCTATTATCTATCACCTTTCTGACAGCCTTTCTAAACATCTCATTTAGAAATAATTAACATTAGTAACAGTTAAAATATCTGTCCTCTAGAAGTGGTACAAAAGTACTAAGTGTATATAAGGAGAAAGAGCCCAACCATATAACTTGATGCTATTTATGTCTCACAAGATGTAATCTCCACAGGTATGTTAAAAGTTTTGTGTAATGATGTTCAGTTTTAGAAATTTCCTTTTGATATTACGAGTAAGAGTAAGGCTGAAAGAAATGCTTGCTGTCTGTAAAATAGGTGCATTTTTTCAGTTCTCTTGTGCATATAGACAAAATGGATATTGTATTATTTGCAGTTCCTATGTTTTCTCTTCGTAGTTCACAAGAACTAACATCTTTCCTCTGTCATTTTTAGGAATCCTTTTTTAAAGAGAAAACTAGAATTATCATTTTCATTTATATTTTATGATTCTCTTCTCCATGGCAACATTTAAATTTCCTCTGATTGGTGTACTTTGCATGCAGTGCACAGTCTATCCTTGACAAAAATGCTGTAGTTACTGAAAAATACGTGATAACACAGTAAAACAATTATGTGAACAAAGAAGGATTCGGTGTTAAATCCCTTGAATAGTCAAGTACGTTTTCCTTAGAGATGTAAGGCCAGTAAGCTGCAGGTTAATGTCAATCTTTTAATATTTATATGGAAACCTTAACAGCCTCAGTAGGAGGCTGAATTTTATTTCTTCCTCCGTGTGTGCATATAATTATCTATGATGCCTGTAGTAGATGGTTCTAGAAAGGGAGGAAGAAGTACATGGATTGTAAAAGAAAAGTCACCAAAATCATAGTATTTAAATGCTGTATCTTATAGCAACTGAGTGAGAAGATTTTAAAGCAGAAAGTTTGCATTTCCTGCTAAAAACTAAGAGTTTGAATGTACTTTCTATTCTCTCCCAAGTTCTTGCCGTTTTTGGGGGGAGTTGTGGAAACCTGCCTAGCAATGTATGAAATGCGTTGCACTTTTATATTTGCCACAGAACTTTATATCTTTCTTGAAAGTGTCTTTTCAAAAAGTAAAGATCTCATCCATATATCCAGTGCCAATCTCAGTCAGTGTGTGACATGTATAGGATGAGTCTGAACATTGCAAACATCATAAATTTAGTGATGCATTAAGATTAAATTTAGTGCAGCTCAGAAAGTATGTAGTGAGATGGCTGTACTATCAAAACTGTATTCAGACTTGTTGATTATTTACTGACATGTTTGTAGTTAATTTCTATTGATTTTTATTGTATCTGATTATGGAGCAATCAAGTCCTGGTAGCCTTTTTCTGTGACTGGTGACATTTTAAAGCTTGGCAGGAGAATAGGACTATGGAAATGAGGTCAGTGAATGTAAAATAAGAGTTAGTTTGTTATTTTTCAATGCTTTAACATAGAAAATTGAAGATTAATTTCATAATGATATATGCTGTTTTTATTTCTTTAGTAATAGAAATTGTAATTTCTGATATAATAAGAAACTCTTGAGTATAGTTTAATCTGGTAGAAAATTATTTTTCCTATTTTTCAATCAAACATAAGGTTAAATTCTGATCTAACAGAATAGTAACTCTATAATTCTGGTGTGTTTTCCTTTAAGACTACTAGACCCCATTGGAAATCTAGGACATACAGCTACATAGGGTTTTGAATAAATTGTTGAAACAACTATAAAGTTTTTTTAAAGCGTATGGCTTTTTCTTTTGGAATGATCATGAAATCACTTACAAAATCAGTATTTATGAACTTATTTTGTTAAGGGTGAAAGGAGGCAGACTTTTATGAGGAACTTATCAGTGCCTGTAACATGTGCCTCCTCTTTCTAAAGACAGTATTTCAGCTCTATCTTGTGGTTTTGTTTGTTTCACTCACATTAGCCTCTCAGGTACCTCATCCAAAGAATAGTGAAAAATCCTTGACTTGGATCCCTTTGCCTGTCTTGGGTTGTTTTACCACATTAGTAATGTCTGTAATTTTTCTTTCTCTGATAATACCAAACACATTTCCATGAAGGGCTGAAAACAATACTAGATTATTTGCAAATGTGGAAAGCATGACACTGTGTGCAACAGCGGTATTGAAAAACCTCCTGCAGTTATTTATTCTGTGTTACATTGTGTGACAGGACCCCAAGTTGACCTGAATTTAGAAGTGGAATTCTCAACATGTCTTACTGGCATCAAGCATATTGTGAACCTCAGGGGGCTTTGCAGTTTCTGAGGAGTAATTTTTTACAATACAAAATAGAATAAGAAAATNNNAATAAGAAAATGTGAGACAGCAAATGTCCAGGCTTCCTCCCTGCACCTCAGCCACAGTAATTTTAACAAAAACTGCATTACCCAAATGGTAAATTAGGAGCAAGTGAAACAGATCTTTGCCCTATCGTGTATCCTTTAGAGACAATCACCAGAGGGAGGAAAAGACACTACTGGAAAACAAATAGGAAGGGGAGGTACTTTGGTATGGTTGGAGCTGAACAAAAAAGGGCTGAGTTTATCATGGATATAAGTAGAAGAGAAAGACCTGCAGTGCTTGAGGGCCAGGAAAAGATCACAAAGTTTACTGCAAAACTGCCTCTTGGCAGTGTATAAAGCAAACCACAGGAATCAGAAGTACCCGCTGGGTTTTACACAGAGACAGGCAGTTTTTAGACTATCCAATGAAGGGTCAGACCAGAGGACTATTACTATTATTGTTAGGAAAATTATTTGTTTCCTATGGCCTCCCAGAAGGGATAATGTCAGACAAACCTCCACAGTTTATTTCAAAGGAATTTGTAGCAATTATTAAAGTGAATTGCTGACATATAGGATCTTGTAACAGCCAAGTTTCAAATCAGCAATGGAATGAAGGTTTATCTGACTGGAACAAAGACAGATTTTTGTTTTTTATTAAGGAAAAGACTGTGAACCTGGATTTTGAAGCTTAGGGAAAAGTGTCAAGCCCAGGAAAAAGCATGATGGAATGGAGATCTTATCTGCTGACTTTATTATTCTTAATCAAGGTTGTGACTACCAATATTTCAGAGCAAGGATATATTCTTGATTTTATAAGAGGCTATAAATGGTATTGACAAACTGAATTCAACAACAGAAAATACAGAAGTCTAATTTGTAAATGCTTATTGAAGTGCCCTTGCAAATAATCTGAGTAAAAGTATATATATAAAAAGGGATAGTTTCATATGCAAAAGTGGGTTGCATCTAATTTGTGTGGTAATTATTAACAGGAAATCCTCACTTGCATTCCATCTGACAGTAACTCCCTCATATGGCAAAACTTGGCCAATATATGTATATATCTGTAGAGATGTACTCAAATAGGAGTAACTCAAGTTCTGAAAAAAAGTAGTAAAAATTACATCAAAGAATATTTATATTTGAATAATGACTTAAATTTGTGGTCCCAATAGAGCATTGTGTGAGTGCATGCATTTGTGTCTTGGCTTTTTTTTTGTTCGCATTTTTAATTCTTCTGTTCAGGGTAGATACACACACGCACACCACCCCCACCCCTTCTTTGAACCTTTCTGCCCTGTATGGGACCATAAGCTTTCCAGTTTAGTTTGAATGTTATCTTCAGGTATTTCTGCAATGACACTTCTGTACCCAACATTGCATAGATTGTGTTGGCTGCCTTGACATCCTCTTTTGTAGAAGATGGCATACAAATTATCTCCTTAGGAAAGCAGATGTTTGCTGTGTGTACTGGGCTTGGGCAAACTGCAGAGTTCTTCAGTATTTATTTTGAAAGTGGAAATTTGGACATCATTCTTTACTGCACCTGTCTTTATCCAAGATACCAATGAAAGATGCTTGTAATTTTTACATGTATTTAGGAAGAAGATAGCATGAACAAAAGAAGAACAAAGACCCAAAAAATAGTGTTAAGAGAGAAATCCAGTTTCAGTTCTACAATAGCAAATTAAGAAAAAATCATATTGCAGCATTTTCCTGTTGTCTGATGTAAAAAAAAGAAGCAGCTTCCACTTCTCAGAGTCAAGGTAGTTAACCAAGTCAAAAACTAATAAGTAGATAAATTTCCAGGAAGGCTTTAAAATGCTCTAACCTGTTATACAGGATTTAGGTCATGTATTTACAGTTCACAGGTATCTGTACTTTCTGCAGCAACTCTTACATTGTTCAATATAATCAATTATTAAAACCCCCAAACTTTCAAAGAAACACCTATAGGTCATACTTTAATGTGATCATGGTTTGTATTGGACTGTTGAAGTTTTAGGATGACAGAATTTTACTTGCAGCAATTCTCACTGCCATGGATTTTGTTATATTTTATATTGTGAAAGCAGAGAAATAGTGGTTGCTTGCTCCCAGTATTTGTGAATTAGAGATCACAGTTCTCTAGAGTGACAGGACATATACTAATATGGATATTACGTTTTAGCAGAGGAGTGTGTGGGAGTTGTTTTTTTTCTATTTGTTTTAATTCAGAGCAAGGACAAAAGCTCACTAGAGATCTCAAAGGTCTTTTTGCATTTGGCATTGATTTACCTGCCTGCTTCTGTGTTCAGCTGACGCCTTTAAAGGAAAAATTTGCTATGGAACAAAAAAAAAAATTCTGATTTAACACAAGGCCAAGTTGCTATGTGTGATGAATTTCTCTACAAGTATAAAGTGGAGAAGAATTCAGGAAAAATGAAATCTGTATTATGCCTAAAATACTTTGGTTTTCTAACTTCCTTCCCTACAAAGGGTTTTCTTTTTTCTGAAGTGAAAACAGAACCCATCCTTTAACTCTTGATAAATAACGTATTTTATATGTAATGGAGTCTATTGCCTGCCCTTCATGCCTTTTTATGTGAGTTGTTGCATACAGAAAATACTGTGCATACAACCAGGTATGGCTATTCTTGTCTAAGAACATCTGTGTGGTACAAATATACATATATGCATAAACACCTTATATTTGCATATATGTACATGTAGTCATACTTGTGTTTACAGCACAGAAATGTATTGTTCTATGCAGACATTATTGTATATTATGCATGTATTTTAATATGTTTGCATAAGCAGTTACTAACTTTCTATTACCATTTTGTTTTTCTTTCCACTGTCATGGAGAATACAACCTTCTACTCCAATATGATAATGTTCTCTTAATGTCAATTTCATTTAAAACTGAAGCTCTCTTTATGTTGAATTATATTTGTGTACAGGAAGATGGAACTACTTCACAGTTCAGGTGTTATACCATATCTGATGAGAAAACAATCCCTTTCGTAGTGTCATGGTATTTAACAAATTGCATGGTGCTTTTGTGATACCTAGTAGAGAAGCTGTCAAAACATAAACTCAATTAATAAGGCCTCAATAAGTTGAATCAATTGGCAATGTAAACCTGGTTCCTCTAGTTTCTTTCCTTCATACTTTGTTTTATACTATGCTTATGATTCTATTAATGCAACAGCTAAAGTAGCTGTTCAAATTAATTTAATGTATAACGGTTGCTTGTTCTGTTTTGTTGTTTTCCAGCTCCCTCAGGCTCAAAAGGTAAAATATTTTAATCAAATCTTAGTCATTCAAAGCAGTCACCAGTCCTTCATGTTTCCATGATGGTGTGAGTATGGTACAGTAGTGATCAGTGAAACAGTTCACTGTAACAGTGCTCTGGAGCTGGGCTGCAGGAAGGGCAGCTCACGCTGAGCCCAGCTAAGAAACTTGCTGAGAGCAGCTCTTCAAATAGATGAGCTATTTTAACATGGTAGGTGTCTAGTAGCCTACAACTTTGAAACAACAGGGAGGCTATTTTATCAACAATTTGAAATAATAGTAAGGATTAAAGAAAAATAAAACCACCCCATTACTCCATGTGAAACATCTCTGGATCATTTAATCTCTATTGTAGAAACTGCAGAACCCATGGTATAGCTGGTACCTTTCACTGCTCCCCACTGTATCTGTCAACACACCTCAGAATACATTCAACATTTGACTTCTCTAATAGGTTGCATAGTTTTCATATAATGTGCTCGTGCCTTTAAACCACTTCTGCATCGATATGGTATTTACCAGAGCCACCACTGCACATCATGGTAGCACAATGATTGTGGCAAAGTTGAAGAATTGCTTGATGCCTGTTGCATCATCCTTATATACTTCACAAATATAATTTCATGAGTACAATTCCAGAAACTAGAAAAATCTAGATGCTGTTTTGTGGTTTTGGTAAAAAATATTAAAATGCAAAAAAAGAATGGAATATGCTGAGAAGTTGCAATGTTTGCCCAAGTAATTCTTATTGTTCTTGGTAAAGCACATTTAATAAGGTAATTCACAGCAATTAAAAAGTTTAACATCACTGTTGTTAACATTCATGGATTATAACAAAAGTGAAAGCCATAAGTGAAGAGATCATCAATGAATAGCTTTTGAAGAATGATGAGGGCCTCCATGGAACTTGGAACTTAACTTATAGTTTACTAATGTATGTCACCCACCTTTTAGTTTAAAAAGCAAGAAATAGGAGGATGGGAGCTTTTATTTTTATGATGCAATGTATATTTGAAATTTTCTGGCTCATGGAGCTCAGAAAATTCTGTTTCAAATCTCCAGGTAATAGGCTGGCCTGTGTTCATAGTTTGTTCTTGTTTTGATAGTTGCAGAACATGATACCAAAATATGTTGCTAATTTTATTTTTTTTTCCTGGAAATAGATGGTTTAAAGAAATATTTTCTTTATAGCTTCCAGGAAAAGTAGAAGGATTAAAGGAATGGCTAGACTGTCTGACTTTGGCTTTTTCATGTTCATCTGCTCGTCTAAATGTTTGTGCCAAATGCTTCTCAGTTTGCAGGAAGAAGAGAGAGTGAGGCTATAATGTGCTGGTGCAGAAAGATACCACCAGTCAGGCTGTTTATCAGGTTGTGTCATGTGGTAATGTGTTACCTGTTCTGATGTCCACAATTCTGAGCTATTAAGTAATATCCTGGTACAAATTGCTTAAGTTTGAGGTTAGTGAAAAAGCATAGTTTTCATAGAAGGTCAAAAATGCCAATTTTTTGTGGTTTTACCCCTAGAGCAAACTAATGTAGAACTAAAGCCACATATTTTGTATATTCATTCGTAACCAACTACAGTCTAGTTGACTGTATACTGCTTTTGTGCAAAGAAAGAGGAGAGGGGTGGGAAGGGAGGAATGAGATGAGGAAGAGGAACAGATACAAGCAATGCCCAAGGGCTTTTGATAACTTCAAGCAAGAAATATGCCTTTTCATAAGCATGGCCTGACAGCTTATGAACAAGAGAACCTCTCTTGCTATCTGCAAGGTGAAGGGAAGCAGCGTGGCTGGTGCATGCCTCTATGAATGACTTAGTCACTGGTGTACATGTTTTGCCATATGGTGTCTGAACTTGTACTGTATTTTTGTTGGAATCTATGTATCATCTTGCAAATGTTTTCTCTATAAACATTTCAAACAGTCATGTCTCTCTAAACATGTTCACTTTAATCTTCGAGTGATCTGAAAGAAAAATGTGGCATTTCAAGTTTACCTTTACTATTTTATATCCCTTTTAAATAGTTCATCATCTTGATGAAATATGTTATGTCGTATATGTGAAAGACTTTGGCTACAGTCTTTTCAGTGTTTAGCCAATGGTCTATGGTGATTAGCCATTGATTTTTAAGACCTGTTGGTTCTCAACCATCTACAGCAGTTAAATAGCAATTAAACCTGTTACGGTTACACTCTCTAAGTGAAACTCTTGCAAATTCAGAATTGGAGTGCAGGCGAAATGAAGTATGAGTTTAAGCTGGATATGTCTGTGATCTTGAAAAAAATCTCTGTGACATACCCTACACTTAAAATAGAAAATACCACTAAAACAGAACCCAAGAAACAAACTCACTGCAGTTTGAGGCAGTAGAGACACTGGTTTAACATGTCTATGTAGCTTTCTAAAATATATCTAGGAAGAGCTAATGTATCTAAAAGAAAGAACCACAGACAAATGAAACAAATTCATACAATTTTTACTTGTCCTCTATGTTGCTTTTCTACATGTTTTTAGATAGCCATCCCACAGCGCTGTGAAAATAGCAGCAAAATACACTAATAAGTCAAATTTATCAATTTTTAGATTTGGTATCCAAAATGACCTTTATCTTTGAAACACTTAGGAAAAACAGCTTTTTGTATTCATCGAAAAGCAAAAGCTATTCTTCCCTAATATTTAAAAAAGCTGGTTTGTTTCCTAGTGGGGAAGCTTTACTGACTTTCTTGGAGAAACACAGCAGGATTTAAAAGCTGTTGCCCTACTCCTGCTGTGATGTTTTGTTCTACTTGTATGAAGAGGTAGAAGTGGATAAATTAGGAACAGATATCAGAAGCAGGTAATTTTGTTTAGGAGCATTTAGGATATTTAAAAATGATTCTTTTGTGAATGGAATCATATTTCCTCCATATAGAAATGTTTTGATGATATTTGTTGCCCAAAAGTTCCTGACAGCTTTCTTCTCTCTTTTTGTGTTATCCCTTAACTTCTGTAAGTAGTGCTGTGCCCTCCTTTTATCTTGATGCAATCATCTTTCAGCCATTTGGGAGCATCATTTATCATTCCCTGCATCCTTTTCCTTATACTTTGAAGAGTTGAATGAACTGTCACTGGGAATAGGAAATAGAAAATTAGCAAAGCTGCTATTTCATTGAAGTGCATGACAAGTGATTTTAGCATTTTTATAAAATTGTAGTAGTTGAATCTAATGAAGCACAAAATACTCATAAACTGATTTAACATTCCTTTAAATCTGTTTCCTCCTGATGAGGTGCTATTGTCTCTCGGTTTCATAATGTATACAGTGATCCTTCAGAAAATCATGTTAAAATTTTCATGTACATGTTAATTTCAATCTTAAATTTAGTTTCCAAAATTCTCTCTCACATTCTCCAACAAGCGAGCTGACTTTCAGTAACATTTTTGAGTCAGCAATTTACAAACTCTCAGTAACTACTTTGCAATATGAGAGTTTATCTTGGCATTTCATTTCTTTGTACTAAACACAGAAATGTTTCTTTAGCTTAATATACTCACACAAGTTCCTATATTGTCCCAGGCAATAATTTAAATCACTGTCAAAATAGTAACTATTCTTTATTCTTTTAGTCTGTATAAAACATGATTACATTAATTAATAATACCCGAATTCCAATTCTCTGATGCTTCCAGCCTGCCTCATGACTCTAAGCAGCACATAAGAGTAGTCACAGCAGAAGATAACACCTTGTGAAGCAATTCAATGCAGAGTGGGGAAAGGAAGAAGGTGGGTGTGTTGGGAAGGTGGCACAGTTATAACAAGGTAGTGAATTAAAACCAAAAGCTTCAGCTTGAACCCCATACTTCAGATACATCCCTAAGGATCTGCTGTCTGCTCTGGGGGGGTTTCAGCAGCAGCACTGTGGCCGCCACAGTCAATGCTGGTGGCCTTGTCAGAAGGTTCCCATGCTCCACAGTCTCACCCCACTTTCAGCCCCTCTGAATACAGCAATATTTCCCCTCTACTGCAGAATTGGTTTCTTTTCACAAGGTTGTACAGGTTATGCCAGCAGATCTTCTCTTTGTCCTTCCTTAAGTCCTTTAAATCCTGTTGTCTTTCAAGTCAACAGACCAAAGGTTCCTATGTCATTATAGCTTCACAGCCCTCCCCAAACAGTTGCTCAAGTGCCTCATCGTATCTCCTAACCTTGCTTCATTTTTTGATACATAATATGACCTCCAACTTTAATCTCTGTCTTCCAGGTATAATGGCCCGTGGGCCTTTGTTGCATTTCAGTCTGTTTGTAATTTGTTAAATACTATGGAAAACAAAGCTCCTGTTGTGGAATGATGACAAAGCAACTAGAAACATTGTAGATCCAGAGAGATTAGAATTCAAAGGAATATTACTTGCCTAGAGATTATTCTATGAGCAAAATTGAGCATCATTATGGTTATTGGATAGTTTCCATGAATCAGAATTGGTGGGAGATTAATCTGACTTTATATGGCACTGTTTGCTGCAACAGAAGTCCTGTTCTTTGGAAATGTACTACAGTTAATACTGTCCAATATAAGTGCAAAAATGAAGAACATGTCAAAAACCAGAAAAATTAGTGTAAAAATGTCTTACTTTGTTTTGCTAGGCATTGTTTAAATTGGGAAATGAAAACTGGATAAAATTAGCACTATAGAAAAGTCCTGCTAAGGTTTTCTGGTCTATGTCATAGATATAAGTCTGTATTAAAAATATACTTAGGGGTTTAAGACCTAATATTTTCCTGAATGAATATTTTTTTAATGTGGTAAAATTTGGTGAAAAATTTTAGAAACCCTGACACAAATTGTGGTTGTCTAAAACACAAAGTCTAAACTATGAAAGATACTAGAAAGCTTATGAGGTTTAGATCTCAAAATTTGTTTCCTTTCTGTGACTATAGTTCAAAAATTGGCAACAAAAAATAGAATTTTCTCATCAAATTTGCATTTTATTTAAATTAATTTGTATATTGTTTTTGGTTTGCTTTTTATTCATCAGTAACAATCAGGGAATAACGTGTATTTTTAACAAAATATAAACCCACCATTTTTTAGCCAACTAAAGTGAAATAATCGTGCATATTGACTTAAAAAAAAAGTCAGGAATAGCATCTAAAAAAGGGTACAGGCTTCATTATACCCATTGCACAATATATGTATATATGAGGAATAACAATGTACTAACAGTGATGGATGTGGATGCCACTGACTCTATGTCAGAAATTCTGCACAACCTACTGTAACTCTTCTTGACTATTCACTCCTAAGGAAAATGTTTCATGGATGATTCTCAAATTCCTCTTTCTGTACTGGAAACACCTAAGAAAATGGACATGCTTTCCAATATATGTGTTTCTGGAGTAACTACAGAGCTTGCCTTAGTCTTTATCCTGGGGGATGGATAGTAGTGCTGGATGTGGGGTTAAACTTTAACTCTAAGTGGCTTAACTCTTTTTTATTTGTTGTTTCTGGAGATCTCTTTGGGGTTGTTCTGAGGGGAATAGCCCTGTACAGCAAGGAATTAAAGGGAAAAGTGTAGCAGTTAAATCTCCTTCTAAAAGGAATTTTTCTCCAGTTATAAAACCACTACTGCTAGGCACTACAGATCTGTGAGTCTCTCAGAGAGTAAGTTCTGTGTCTTTATTCTGAACAGCCAAGAGACTTTTAGCCTGGGAAGGCATTTTTTTGTCATTCTTGAGATTTATTTTTTTTATTGATTGGTCAGCATTTTATCAAAGTAAGTGTCCATGGCCCCTGAATAGTTTCCTGCTTGAGACTGTTACCACTATGTCTTTTCAATAGAGTAACACTCTGTGGCAAATCATTGGTGCTGTCTCTTTCATTCATCATTTTAGACTGTAGATGATAACTTACAAAATCCTGGGATCTAGTTTAAAACTATGTTTTTCTTTGGGGGTCTAGTTTTATTTTCTCATGCCAATGTGATCTGAAGTAGCAATTCTGAGTTGGAGAATCTAGAGGAACTGGCTTTTTTTTGCAATGCTATTAGATGAACATGTGAAAAATTAATATTCCATAGAATAATTCATTCAAACTTCAAATTAACTGGCCTCAAACACTGAAATACATGTATTTTTACTCTACCATGGTAACTGAATGTTTTAGAGAGCCATAGGAATAACAACAGTTAAACTTTTTGTGTTTATGTGAGATTATCTTTCCAGACTTGAAAGAATAAGAAACATCTGAAAGGCTGTACAGTTCAATAGTCTCCCATAAGCACATGTAGCCATGTGCATGAATCCACACACATTTAATATTTCGCTGAACAGAATTCCCATAAATTTTTATTGCACCAATTTGAAATTTTTGTAAGTTCATTATTCAGTCAAACACTGTCAAATAACTGATATTTTGAGACAATGTTGCCTTTTATTTTTCTTGTAATGATGATTCTGCTTAAGTGGTGGAAGAGGTGGTCTTAAATATTCTCAGAATCACCTGACAAAAGAGATCATCTACTTTGACTCATGATGTAAAAGAGATGGGAATAACTTTGGGTAAGGACAAGAAGGAAAGAAAATGAAAAAATTAGTAGAAGCTAATTTTAGAAGGATATTAAATGATGAGTTTGAGAATCATAATGATTGTCTAAATTTTCTTTTTGGGAAAAGCATATAATTATTAAGCAATCAAAGAGTTTATTACTAATTACACAATAACCTGTACTGTTGGATTTAGTACAGTGATTCAGAGAGTATCGTAGCATATTAAGTTTGTGATATTTAAAAATTTTTATTGTGTTAATTTCTAATTATTTGGTTATGATTAAAAGAAGAATCCCTGGCAAGTTCTGAGGATATCGGTGATATGTGTTTGCTCTGCATACAATTAATATAAGCTGAAGCATTATCAGTGATTAGAGAGTATATTACTGGTTTGGTTTTTTTTTTTTCTCAAAGTCATTAAATTTTTCAAACACTTGAATGAGCTGTTACAACTCTGCTACCTGTAAGAAATTGTCAGACTTACAAAGTAACAATGCAAAATACCTAGATCATTACTTTCTTTGGAATTTATTAATGGACTTAATAAATTTATTAATTAATTTATTAATTGTCTTAGCAGAAATACCCAGTGACTAATATTCTACTATTTCAAAGTATTTCTGCCAAAATGTCATTGCCCAGGGAATAAAGCTGCACTCCTCCCTGGCAGATAATTCCTCACTATCTAATAATTTTTGTGAACCAAATGCTGCAGCTTGAATTAGTGACTCAGTAAAACACTGCAAATACGAGTCATCACTGAGCCAGTTATTTGCTGACTCCACTTATGGAAGTGGCCAACAACCTGTTCATTTGCCAAACAAACAAAAAATCCAACAGGCTGGATTATACGATTGCAGTTTGATAGAACTAATTGCAGCAACTCTAGTTGGTACTTGCAGATATCTCGTAATTACAGGGCAGTCATTCTTGCATGCTCCCACACATAGTTTTGAGAGTTAATGAGCTGTTCTCTTAGAATTGCCCAGGAACTCCAGTCTGTGGGGTTTTTTTCTCCATGTAAAGTATTTCAAATACCCTAAAACTCTACTGACAGTCCCTTGGCTGCATCCTATCTATTAAATTGTTTCTAGTAATCTCTTGAGAGTGAGTGGACTTGTAAAATAATACTGTTCTGATTCTCGACAAATACATGATGTCAGAGAAGAACAACCCTGGGCAATCATATAAAATCTCTAAGCACTCCAAAATGTCACCCCATAATCAGCAGAATGCTTTTTCACTTCCTGGTGTGTATGAGTTTGGAACTATTGACTGTCATACCTCAGAAGGCTGCTCTCCATACTAATCATGTCAGCGTGCTTGACTGTACTACTCTGGCCAAGAAGAGTCATTTCTTACTTGGTTTGGCTGCCTTTGAGTTGCAAGTGCAACCTTTGAACTCCCAGTGTTTTGCCAAGTTTTTGGTTTTGAAGTTTTTTTGTTCAGTAACTTTTACTATTCCTTAATAGGTCAAGGATTATATTAGGGCTGGAAATAGCTCTTCTTGTTAACAAGTCAAAAACCAACCAAACAAACAAATGTAAAAAAAGGAAACATGATCATAAGTTGGTTCCACCTCATATCCTTAAAGATTCCTTATCAGATGTAAACCTTCTTGATTCTAAACCCCATATGAGTTCTTGTCTGAAACAAGAACTGCAAACACTCCTCACTATGAGATGGCGCCATACTTCAGAAAATATACTTTTCTGAAACTGAAATCCTCCTGAAGCAGATTGGGAGCTGCAACACGTGATTGCCTAGATTTTGTTTGTCTGATTTGTTAATGTGAAACATTCCTCATAACCTGTGGCTTGTTTTCTGAAAATGTAGAGAGGTGATAGCTGTTGCTTCATTATAAGAAAAGGTTTTTAAACAACGACAACAAAAAAGAAATTGCAGCAGTTCTTAAAAAGAAAAAAAAGAAAAATATTAGAAATTCCACCTGAATACAGAAAATGTAATGCAGATATAGGAGTTATCCCTCTAGGAGAGTATCACATCTGCAATTGGGCGTGGCTGTCACCTATAGCATTTCTCAGGAAGATCCTCTCTATTGCCCTTCAACTTTAAACATCTGTCCCTAGGGACAGAAAGGGCTTAAACCTAACTCTCAACCTCCTGCTTGAATTGTCTTTCATGTGTAGATGGTGAAGATCTACAGGCACACAGAGCAGTGCTTGTCTTGAGCATCACAGTGAGTCTCTGCCTTAGGGCAGAGATGTCTGGCCAGAGGCTGTGAAGAGGAAGAGAAAGTCTGAGCACTCTCACTCACCTGTGGCCAGTGATAAGCATTTTACATGTTCCTCTTGAACGGAACCAAGGTCAGGAGATCTGTTTTCTCCCTGAAGTGAAGAAATAAGTTGAAACCTGATGTGCAGAATTAGGTAATGTTTCATGCCACCAAACTGAACGTCCAGCAAAACGTCCAACAAACTGAAACCGGATGGAGCAAAGATGCTCCCGAGATCCTTACTGGCCATCATCCTTTCTGCCGCTGTGTTAGCTGATGAGATCTCAGTCTGGACCAGACCAAAGTGCAAGCAACTCGTGACCTCTTGTTCTTTGTTGCGAGGAAACAGCCCAAGGCAATTTTGGCAAAGCTGTCACTGGGAAAGATGTAGAACAGCTCCAGCTGCTTTGCTACCGCACATGCTGCTTCCACAATCCACATTTCAGCCCCTTCTCTCTCTCATGGGAGACTGCAGTAGGAATGAAAAGGAAGCATCTCTTCTCTCAGTGGAGGTGGTGGGATGGGCAGAGCTGGTACAGCTGAGATGGGGCCGGGGCTGGGCTGGGCTGTACTGACTCAGTCTGGCTACATAAGTGGCATTTAGATAAATTGCTTTATCTCATTTAAAATTAAAATAATGTAAATGAAAAAATGCAATCACATGTCTGTAATTGTTCCTTAGTTCTTAGAGATAGTATTTCTTTTTCAAATATAGCTTGCTGATGATCAGGGATTGGTGTTGATGACAACTGTTGCCATGCCAGTATTTAGTAAGCAAAATGAGACTGTAAGTACTCAGACTATTTCTGTCGTGTGTGATAATGGTGTGACTGCAGTGACATTGCTTTTAAGGACCTAATAAGATTTTAACCAACTAAAATTTTTCCTTCACTTCTTCTTTTGTCTGCAGTTAGTATCCTTTTATTAGCATAAAAATGTCCCAAAAAATAATCCCAAATAACTGTACTCTAGAAACCATAGTAAAATGATGAAACCCTATGTCTAAGAGAAAATCTCAGATGGCACTAGGCTTTGGAATTTTCTTCTATTTTACCTTTTTTACAGAAAATAATCTATATAATTTTCTTCTTTGCACTGATGTAACTAAGAGTTTAATTAGTCTTATGTATATGTTTATTTATCTTTAATAATTTAACATGTTATTAAAGAAAGTTAAGTGTACTTTCCCCTTAATGCTTCATCTTTCTCTTTTGTTTATCACATGGCAGGAGAAATTGGGAAAGAAGGGAGTAACATATTTTTAACAGTAGTTTTTAATTCAAAATTTGTTTTGCATGTGAACGTTTTCTTTTAAGGGACTCACTAGCTATCAAAAGCTTGCATGCCTTTTCTGTATGAATTGCAGATGAAGTAGAAAGAAGCAATATTATTGATTAAATAACTGCCTCAGCTGAGTTGCACAAGTGTCTGCTTTCCCCACTTCTTAAATAATTTGTCTGTTATCTATTCACTTCTGCAATGTAGCTGCAAGGTGAAATAAATGGTAAGAATGTTTATTATTATTGTGGTTCTGAGTTCATCTTTTATTGTTCTTTTCAGAGGTCTAAAGGGATTCTTCTGGGAGTAGTTGGCACAGATGTTCCAGTTAAGGAGCTTTTAAAAACTATTCCAAAATACAAGGTAATACACAAATTATGACATTCCATTACCATACTAATACTGTAGACAGCCTTCACTAAAGAGCCTGTTATTGGAATAGCTACATTTTGACATGCACCTATACTGAACATAAATTCATACTTTCCTCTTAGTTGGCTTCCATGCTCTCACTTACTGATTTCTAAGAGGGCGAAGGAAGAAGTTCACTTGTGAATGCCTTTGAATATTCTCACATGTGTTTGCAGATAATTCTAGTTAGGAGGAAAAATTCCTCCTCTCAATTTTAATTCTAATTTGAATACATTAGCAATTATCGAATTATTTTCTAGATTAACGTGCAGTAACTAGAAAATTTAAATTAAATGAGAATTTGATAAAAATAATGCATTAAATAATGGCGATAATGTTGATAAGGTGTATTTGAATAATTTCCTGTGACCTGGATCCCACTAGGCCAGGTGCTATGCAAACACAGCACAGAAGGGGTGTCCTGGCTGGAAAAAGGTTGCAGACTATGGGAAGAGGCAGCAGATGACTGATATCAGCACACTGATATCAGAACACAATGACAGAGACATTGCTGGTCAGGATAAATGAAAGGAAACACTTTCTGTGCACTGACCACCAAAGTTTGTTAACATCAACTTATACTTTTGTGTGTGGAAATAGTGAATCAGTAGAAGGTAGAAGAGAAAGGGGCAAAATTTGCTTCTTTGCAAAATTTGGAGCAATGCAAACAATCTTTGGAGCAGCCTTCTAAGGAGCTCTGAGGAGAGCAAGTTTCATTTGTAATGAGAAGGAGGAACAGTCTTGTGGTACCTGCAGAAATAAAAACTGGATAGGAAAAGCCATGTCACAGTGGTGTTAGATTTGGACATACCTGAATATAAGAACCTACAGGGAGCAGAAGACCTTAATAACAGGTATTGCAATGGAGTTAGTGATTCAGAAAAGGAGAATTTTTTAAAAATTAGTTTTCTGTGGAAGTAATATATGATCCTCTTGCTGAATATTAGACTTTTTATTTGAAGGTACATTTTATATTGCAGGATGTACTGCAAGAGAGGATTATTACAGGAGGCACCAATATCATGCAATACAGTTAGGTTAGTGAAATCACATGAGTTACAACTTCCAGTCTCACATACCATAAACAAAGACTGTGCAATTGCAACAGCATAATCACCTCTGGGACCCATTCCTGTAGAGGCAATATGTGAAATAAAATTCACACAGGGATATAAAATGATTGGTTGGAAATCAAACTCTGCTGACCTGGAATTCTCTCAGCTTGGATGAGGTGGGTTTTATGCCGAGGAAGATGAGTAATAGCAATAAGCAGTTTTCAGCAGTCGTTATCTAGACTAAACTTCTCCAGATGTCAATGGCAGTTTCTCCTGAATACGGGTGTTTGATTTAGTAATAGTTCCATGTGGCAATATTTCCACTTCCATGTGGCATTTTACAGCAGTTATAAAAAGGTTTTTTTTGTTTCTGAATCTGTCATTTAGAGACAGAGTTCAAGGTTTAAAATGGCAATGCTGCTGTAAGTGGTAGTATCTCCCAAACCAATGCATTTTAAGTGCAGAGACTGCAATTTCACATACTGCACAGAACAGAGTCAAATACTACCCTCAGAGTCTGGGTAGTCAAATTGGCAAATACTTTTTTTCTTGCAAATTACACCACCCACATTTGTTTCCTTACCTGATTTCCATCACTTGGATGTCATTCTGCAGTTATCAACACAGACAATTATACTTGAGATCTGATATTTAGCCGACAGCTTATTCCCTTGTCATACTATAATAGGTAAAATATGTCCAGTGTTATTATTTTGGTTACCCCTCCTTTATGAAGAGATGCCAAGAACATATCACCTTCTATTACTTTCAGTGAAGTTTATTGCTTTAGGAGAACTGCTAATTTATGAAACAATCTTCTGTATGGCAGATACAGTTGACCATATACAAGCATTCACACAGAGACACTATAAATCAACCTGGTATGTTTCCCCTGCAACCTCACCATAATATCATACTCTGGTTTATACTTCCAGAGAATTACAGAAGCAAATAGACTTGGTCTCCTTTTTGCCTCTTAGAAATGATTCTGACTTTTCAGCCTTGCTCATGTTGCTTCATGTTAGGCACATTCCTAAGGACTCACTTCAGTAAAGCCTTTAAGTAAAATAAAAAGGTTTTTAGTAGTGAGAATTGTAAAGTAGATATCAAAGCAAGATAGTTCTGGAGTTTTGAGCTAGATTTTTATTTTGTTTGTTTGTTCTTAATAGCTCTGTGCATTAAGTTGCTTAAATAAAAGTATATGGGATGTTATATTACGTTACTTCAGAACTGGAAAACATGGGTGAGAAAAGACAGTGAGATGTGCTCCGCAAGGCAAAAGTTGCGTAGTGAACCTGCAGAAAGATTCTACATTAGCAGCAAGTTTATGCTAAGAAGGGATGTTTGAATGACCACATGAATGATTTGAAGTATGTTTATTGCATTCGGTGGATGCAATCAACTGTGTAATAGACATATTGTTAAAAAGACTAGTATTGTTATTTAAATAAAGTGCAATGCTAAATTTGGTTACCTATACTGTTAGGCCTCATAAAGTGTTTCGTTGCTCTCAAGTAACCTCCCACATTTCCATTTGGTACAGATATGTAAACTTAGAGGACTTTCTTTAGTAGAAGTATGCCTTCTGTGGCTCCAGATGAACTGGAATTAACAGAGAGCCTTTAAGATGGGGAAGATGTGAATACCATGAGACAGGTCACTGCTTGCTCACTATAACTATACATTCATTACCTTTGATTTAAATGGTTCTTTAACAACAGCTCTTGCACAGGTGAAGTAAGCCGTGCCCCACTACTCCTGGGAATAGGTGGAATAAGTGAATTTACTAAATTGCAGTATCTCTTTGCTTTGGTACATGGCAAGGTTTATGCCACAGGCATAAACAGGCATCTCTTATGTGTGTGTATATACAATTCACTGTAATGCACATAGAAACAAGTGCCTTACATGGCTAAGTGTGTGTGGCATTTTAAAATTGTGCTATATGCTGAATTCATCACAATGTCAGGTTCTCATTTGCACAAAAAGTCAAGGTTCTTTGCCTAGGTTATAACAAAATACTGTGTCGATAAGGGTTATGAATGCCAGCCTTAAGCCCTGGATAACTAATTTCTTGCCAGATTTTTTTTTTTTTTTTTACTGGAGACCATGCTAATTAGTATTTCTTTCTCATTTGCTTTTACAGTTAGGTATTCATGGATATGCTTTTGCAATTACAAACAATGGATATATTTTGACTCATCCAGAACTTAGACCTTTGGTAAGAATACTATGTATTGATCTGTTTTGTTTAGCAATAAGTATTGCATTTGTTTTTTTCTTAGTGTGAATAATGTAATATACATGAAAAAATGAAATAAACAAATTACTTTATATGGCTTTATAACACATTATAGTTCTTGGTGAATTTACCTCTGGAAACAAAGGTTAGCATGAAAAAAACAAGGAAAATAAATATACAAGTTGCTTCTGCAGAAGATGCAGACCTCCATTAGTGCAAAATAGCAAAGGCAAAAATTGCTATAATTATGTTCATTTTACAGTGAAATGGAATGTCGGAATGCTCTAGTGCTATGTAATAACCCCTATTTGTCATGCTTAAGTGTTAAAGTTAATTTAATATATGTGCAGAAATTTCACCAAACCATATTTTTAAGCAAAATAAGAACACTGAGGATTTTTGTATTAAAAGAGAAATAGCAGCAAATTTTACCTTTAGTTTCCCTTATCATCTTGTTTGCATTAATCACAGCAAGAAAAATAAAGTGTGTGCTATGTAAATGTTCATCAATTTAACACCCCAGAGAGCTGGTACATTCCTGATTGCATCATTGTTTAGGGACAGCACTGGCAAGTGTTCCATCACTATCAACTCCCAGCAAAGCCTCGGTATTAATAGTTCCACTGCAGTATCCACATGGCTGCCATATGTATTTCTCTTGCAGGTACTTCAAGTGATGTCTGATTTCAACAATATCTTAGTAGAAAACAGAAGCATTAACTGGGTGGATAATTTAATATGAAAATAAAATTATTGAAAATCATGATTTATTAAGTCATTAGTACATGTGGTGTTTCCATCCAGCTAAAGAATTTGTCTTTCTAAGATTTGGACTAGGAATTACATGCTTAATTAAGATTTGTATTTGCATTTACTGTTTCCCCATTAATTTTTTAACTGGAGTAGAGCTTATGAAAATTGTAACAAGGAAACTTCAATGGATGAATAGAAAAGTATTTTCTAAGTAACCTCATTGTAAAATGGACTAATGATAAAGCAGACATTGTAGCATCCTGGAAGGAATCTTAAAATAAATGGTTTAATTTTCATTTTTCCTGTAAGAATGTCACCTCAGTGGTTAAAATGCTGAAATAAATGTCACCATGCTTTGATGCAAACTTTTAATATTAAATTATTTGTTGTTATTGTTGTGTGGGAAATACCAGTGTAAGGAGTTGTCATCTTCAAAATTTTTAGCTGTTGCAATGAAAAATACGATAAGGGATTTGGTTTAGTTCATGATTGACCACCACCATCAGAATATTTTTTCTTATCTTTGTATGTATTAAAATCCATGGTGTTTTTTTATATCCTATTCTAAATTGGGTATACATGCATTGGTTTTTATAGCATTCCCCAATGTTCATAATACTAAAATCACAACTTGATCTTGATTCCTAAAAATACTTTTGAAGTCTTCAAGTATCACTTATACATCTGACAGCACAGTTTTGCAAGATACAAAAATCCGTATTTGCAAGCTCCCTACCTACATCACAAGAATTTGTATTGTCTCTTTTTCTTCTGGCAAATTACTTCTTTCAAAATTATTAGTGTTTATTCTTTATAGCATAGACATTTTAAAAAACAGAAGGTAATGAATTCTAAATGAAATCCAGCAAATAGCTTAAAGTCTGAGTGTTACTCTCTTCCTTATTTCTGTTGTTATGCTTTAATGAGGCAAAAAAGTGGTTTGCTGTTACTATCCCTCACCCCAGTTACATCTTGAAGGTACTTGTTTCATTGCCTTATACAATAGACTCTTTTTAAAATCAAGATGTTGGGTAGTAGCCCATAAGCTGTCAGCTAGGGGAACTCATTGTGATATACTCATGGTCTGTTCTTTTAATTTCTTTACCTCTGGGTTCTGTCAGTAGTGGGTAATGAGAGTCCTCTGTTGTCTTCAGTGGAGTTTTTGAGAGTGAAGTGATGGCTGGCCTGGACCTTTAGTTTAATATTGCAGGCTAAATCCTAATACCATTGTGAGTAGTGGCAAAACAGTCCGTGGAATTTGTGACAAAAAGTATGTGAAAATAGGCATGTAGGTCTGGAATTAGAGAGTTCACTGAAGATATTATCTAAAATTATTTGTGTGTCTTAGAGTTGTATTCAGGTTTCATCAGTTACTGACTTGATCCACACTGGTTTATACTGCTGTTATATTTTTCTACAGTGATGTAAAACTAGAATATTACCAGATTTCCAAGTTCCTAACCCCAGCAGCCACATCTTTAGTTTTGAAGCTGATGTACTGCTTTTTAAAGAATCATCTTCAGGGACACAAAGCAGAGATGCAGGATAGCAAACAGTGCTTCCTCTTGCACCAGGTTTTTATCTAATGCTGACTTGTATATGGAATTGTTAGGCCAGCTAAGTTTTTGTGCTGGTTGTCCTGTTGGGCTTATATTTAAAAATATCTTGCTTGGAGATTTACTCTCTGGTTTCTTCTGCTGTTTTTTGCTTTTTTTAATTATCTTGGCTTTCACTGAGGATAATGAGTTGGGTGCATTGTTAGGACAGGGCAGTTGGTAGAGGGGATTGCAGGAAGGAGAGAAAGGTGCTACCTAAATCCTCTGTAGGTACTCACAGAGGTTGTGACTGTTGTTAGAGCAGCCCCCAGATCTCCAGCATTAGTGCTGGCTGAGAGCTTTTACCAGTCAATGCTCTATAGAGAGACTAGAAAGAACTTTTTTGGTTCTAATCTTCTCTAAAACACATCACGGGGGCGATGAGTCTTGACAAACAAGTTAATAAATCATGGTAGTCGGGGAATAAGTAATCCCTTGGAAGTTCCTTTTGGAGCACAGGAAGAGCTCGCTAGTGGAGCCTTTCCTGTTGAATGCAGAGTGCCTGTTGCCCGCTCAGAAACCGATTTTTTTGCCTCCGTTCCGTGTCCCCCGTCCCGGCGCGGCCCGGGACAGGCTGCACTGCGGGGCAGTGACCAGGCGGTGGCGCCCCAGCACCGCGGGGGGAGCGCGACGCACGGCGGTGTCACAGCCCGGGAGCTCATCCCGGCGGGAATCTACGTGGAAAATTGCCTTTGTCATCCTTCGGCAGTGTTTGAAAGCCTTTTTAACCTTTTTTTTTTTTTTTTTAAATCACATAGCAGAAGAATATACTTCGCAAGTTTTTATGTATTAAACGCTTTTTAAGCCGCCTTTCCTAGAAAAAGTACCCCAGTGAGAACTCCAGAAAATATATCTGATGGCAATAATATACCTATAATTTTTTTAATATTGCTGTATCAGAATGCTCCTATATGCTTAATTTGACTAAAAGGTTATATTTTTACAGAGTAGTAATTTATTTTCCATGAGAGAATATTTTTAGTTGTATGATGTAATTTCGAATTTTATATTCAGTTGAAAACCAAGACCTGCTGTTTAAAAAAAAATAAATATTTGTGAGCTCAAAAATTAATTTGGAGATTTACAATGCAGTAATTCGGTTTCTGAGGCTCCTTATCCATGTTGAAATATAGACGTGGGGACAGTTTTCCTCAGCAGTGATTATGGCAGATTTAATCACCTGCTTTTCAGTAGCCTCTTAACACTTGCAGTGTGCCAGGTGTTACACCATTAAATTTTAAAATGAAAATATGTCATGATGTTGTTACAGTTTAACAATGAAATGAGTTTACTGAATGTAAAGGAAGAATAAGAAACAAGTGATACATGTACTTTTTACGTTCACTTCTAAGCAAGCACCACATTAATTGTGGCTGATTGCTCGTTACTGCAGCTGTCACTGTGCAGTCTGTTAAAGGTCGGTGCATTAGGAGCACTGCTTTCTTAGGAGAGTGTAGCGGGATTACAGAGAAATTAAGGAATGTCACCGGAAGATTAGTGTCTGCCACAGAGATTGCCACTGTTGTGCCCATAACAACCACATGGGTTTGTACTGTTGCCTCTCTGTCCTAATATCTGTGTGGTTTTCAATGAAGAATAGCAAGATTGCTACTAGTTTTTATGAAGTCCATGGCTTTTCTGATCCGTTGTTATCAATGAGATTTGCATTTTCATTCAGGGAGTGGAAGAGTGATTTTTTTTTCAGTAATTACTATGTTCATTTAGGGCGGAATACTGAAAATTCCTGAACAAGGAGCTTGAATTCCTTAATTAAAGAAAATATGCATTGGAAGACAAATGCATATGTTCTTGAATCAAACTGCACCCCTTATTCAGATTCTACCTTTTTTTTGATAAATCTAAGATTAAAAATGTGTTCTTATTTATGAATGAATCTAAAAATATCCTTGATTACTAAGGATTTCATAATATTTCTGAGTTTAAATTGAAATCCTCTATCTCTGACAAGGTTGAGGCATATATTCTTACTTTCAGTATAAGCTCTGGAAGGCTTTTAATGGAGGTTTATGAATGGCTTTATGTGAATGCTCTGCTTATCACTGTAAATGAATTCAACTGATACATTGCTTTCTATACAAGGATGCACATCTTTAATTTGACCAGTCTTAATAGGGAAAGTTAAACAGAGAAATCAGAGTCCATGTATATATTTTAATGCCCTTACTGCACTATATTGGTGGTTCAGCTGCCCGAGTAAGTTACCATTTTAGACTAAGAATGTGGACTGTCACGATATATTGTATTACGCTAAAGGACCTGGAGTATCTGAAGATTGCTAGACCAGTATTAAGTCTTTTGTAGCTTGTAAATTCTGGGAAAATTTGTTTCTCCTAATATAGAAAAACAGAGAAATCCAAATCTCAGGGGAAACATTAATGCCCCACTTAAGCAGTGTTAGCCTTTCATAAGCAGCAAATCTCATTTCTCTCTGGGGAGTCCCGCCTGGAACGTAAGATAACCTACACTTACCCTTGCTTTATTCAGCAACTCCATAAAACTCTACAGCTGTAGCTGACAGCAGAATATTTAAATGATTTGAACAGTGTAAATGCCTCACGTTCATTTAAATAACTGAAGAATTCAATCACTTGAATGTCAATGATTATTCCTATTGGAGTTTACATTTCAAAAAAGACAGCCCATCTGAATCCCTGTGAGAGCATTAAATTGCTATCTAATTAGAAGTGCAAAATTACATATATTTAAAAGATAATTAAAGGTTTGAAGGCTGTTGAATAACTGGTTGTACATATAAATGAATCACTGAAAATTTGTTAGCAATATGTGAAGCTTTCTTTTATTCTTTGCTTTCAGTTTTGAAGTTAGGTATAACCGAGCTCATGGGTTTAAGTCTGGTAGTATTAAGATAAAGGCAGATGTTTTTAATTATTTCTACTCAAACCCCAAATAATTATAAGCAGCTGCCAGTTTTACATAATCCCAAATGATAGATCCTGAGAATGCAAATAAAATCCCAAATAGAGGGGTTGTTTTCTTCAGTGGAGTAAATCACATACATGTCGCACTGCTATTCAACTGCAATTCACCTGAGAATGTGAGCTCAGCCCATGAGCTCTTTGGCCAGGCTCAATGTGTGTGACTTAAAGCTGATTTTTTGTACTGGCTTTTACCTCACCCTCACAATATTTGCTTCACAATATTTCCATACTGTTTTGTCATTTGAAAATTACTGCACCATTTGACATGCAAGCACACATTATGAGGGTAAGTAGACAGAGTAATTTAAGTATGTGTGGCATAAGAACTATTTTCTTCTAATGCTTCACTGAGGATTCTCCGGTGTACATGGCACATCTAATTGTTCCTACGTGTTCTCTGCATTATTTCCTTCTCCCTAGCAAATGACATGGCTACTCTTGTCAGTTTTTCTCTGCAGTATATCTACAAATTTTATAATGTGGCAGTTTTTCACTGCCATCTGGCATGAAGAATCAGTCCAAAATAACTGGTTACTATCAACCATAACCTAGCAACTTCTGGATTAACATTTGAATAATAAACTTGTCATGGCAATCTCTGTTTGGAAAGGGAAGTTGCTCTTACTCTTTTCCTAAGAGAATCAAGATGTCACCTTTTTTAATATTAAAGTAAGGAGATTTGTATAGACAGTAATTTTGTTTTTTGACTGAACACCTATGAGTGTTCTACAGATTCAAGGTTAAATGCAGATCAATAAGAGATTATTTGAGGTTGCAAAATGGATAGAAACTGTGAGATAAATGTATCACAAATGACAAATCAGGATCATGGGAGCAGGAGAACTATTCCAAAGAAATAAAGAGCTTAAAAGCCAAGCAGTAGTGATTTAGATTGATATAGGATGCTGCTTCATGTATCCCCAGACAGAATATTTTGGAGCAATGTAGCACATGGTGAATGAAAGCTCAGTCACTGTGGGTGATGTCATAACAGGTGAAGCAGTGGAGGGAATTTCTCACTACTTTTTTGTTTTTCAGGTTTTGGTTTTTTGGGGTGAGGGGGGTTGGCATTTGGTTTGTTTTTTTCGAGTGAGCCAGTCTATTGAAGTGATCTCTCCCTCAGTCTTCTCATGACCTTCCACTGTGTTTTTCATTGTTTTGCCTGTGTCTCATGGTATTTAAACTCTAAGCATTTGCTGTTAGAAGTGTGTTTGTTGTTTTTGTGGGGGTTTTTTTCTTGTTGTTGTTGATTAATGTTGAAGGATTTAAACCATATTTGATTTTGCAATTTGGAATTATTGCAATCCTTGTTGAAAAGTAGGAAGGAATTGCCCCCTACCTTTCCTTTCTGAGCACACTTACACAGCAGTGGCATGGCTCATCTTGAGAGGGACACAGTCCCCTTAGCAGCCAGGAAAGGAAGAGGCAATATACTCCTGCCCTGTTCTATGCAAAGAGGACACACTTGAAGGACTGGTGACAGAAACAAGTGATTCTGCTCCTAAAGCTGATAAAAATTGAGCTTTCCCCTTGCACAGTCCCCTCAGCAGGGAATGATGGGACTCAGCAGCAGTTTCTGCTGGGATGTCTGGGAAAGGTCTCAAAAGTCGTGTTGACCATGTGAAGTCGTGTTCAATGTGATTTCCATTCAAATACTGCAGGCTGTGCATGGCTGTAGAGATAGACTAGATAACAAATAAGTGGTAATATTAGTGTGCAGACTTAGGGAAAGGAGATTGCTGAATAACTGGCTACACCAGGGAATTGCAGTAATGGCAGTGTATTCAATTGCTGCCTGTTTATTTAAAACTATGTGGAAAAATGCGTCATTGTAGTTAATTATGCTTTTGTTCTGATGTTTGTTCATCCAGGCTTTCTTATCAACCTTTGTAGAGAAGAATACCTTTACAGGATTGCTTAATGCAAGTTACAGTTATACAATTGCATTGTGTATTTTCTTATGTAGAATTCAAGCTCATTGAAACATATTTTTGTGTGTTCATCTCCTCTGAACAAAAAAACAAGATATCATTCTGAAATCCTATTGAGATTAATACATTAAGCAAATTTTGAAGTACTAATTAAAAAATATGAAACTTCATCGAATTATGTTTTAAAATTGGAGAAGTGTTTTCATTACCACCTTCCTTAATTTTGTAGATATTAGTACTTTGGCAGGGAAGAGCTATCTCTCGAAATTATTTTACCTCTCTAGGTTTTGGTTGCTGTTTAGTAGATACTGTCTTAGTATAATATTTTCTCACAGATGATTCCATACATGCAGCTAAGAAAGTGTGCTAAAATCTAGTGATGCTTCCAAGGCTGCTATCACAGCAACTTACTCTCTCCTACCTCCCCATTATCCATATGGAGCACATCTGAGAAATTCCAATCACCTTAGACCCAAGACTTGCAGCTGTTAAGATGTAGTTTGCTCTCTCCATGATCAGATTGTTACACTCTGACTTTATAAACACGTGGCTGGTCATATTCAATGCAGATGGTTTGGGACTGCCTTTTGTTAAAAAAAAAAAAGAAAATCAAAGCAAAACGTTTAATAATGGCACATGTAAATGGTTGTATATGGGGTGGTGAAAAAATGTGATTCAGTCTTTAAGCAGTACATGTCACATGTTGTTTGAATCATCCAGTGCTATAAGAGTTTGGCCCAGCCTCAAATAAAAGATACTGAGTAAGATAAAGCTCATTCTTATTACAAAATCCAATCCTGTGTTCTTTTCACAAACAACAATAAGTTGAAGCCATCATGTAGTTTTGAGCAGACTAAATTCTTCTATTGCAGTCTAGATATTTAACATTTTTCAGCACCTTTTTTCCCTCCTCACAGGACTTAGCTACTATATAATATCACCTGATATATGCATTTTATAGTAGCCAAAGCGCACATTTTAGATCTAGTTCTTTTTCTCATGCACTTGAATTAGAGGAATTTGGTAGAATTCCTAGTTTGTATCTTTCCCAATGAGTCATTTAATGATTTGTTTCAATGCTTTATAGTAATCTTACAGATGGGTTTGGCTTCAGCCTTCGATCAGTATTTTATACTTCACCCAGGAGCCTGAGAGATAAAAGGTTAGATTAGTTTTGTGACCAGAGAAGAAGATACAGGTGAATTCCGTTTTTTAAAGCTAGGGAATANCCCAGCTAACTTCTATATAAGACTGTTCAACTCTCAGTATTTCAGGGCTTGGCTGTAACCATTTCTATACTAGAACGACTAAATCAGATCCAAGATTTATTTGGTTAATTGGTGCAACCACAGAGAGTAGTTGTAGTTACTCCTTGTAAAGATTAAAGATAATATTGATATAGCTGCAGCCATGATNTAGGGAATAGCTCCTGTATCCATGAATAAATTTTACTAAGAAATTAGTTAGGCAATAAAACTAGAAAAAAGCTGACAAAGAATGGCCATTTCAACAGTACTGTTGCAAAGTATTTTATGTTTATCTCAGTCCATTTATGTTTGATGCCCTGGTTACATGAGCATAAACATATGTAAATTTAGTGCTAGAAATAAGGTGATATCTTCATGAAGATTAAATTTGTAAGCCAAGTTACCAAGATGTACAAATAATTGCCTTTCTCTTTTTTTGTATCTCATCCTTTCTGGAAGTTGGTTTTTGTTTTCTCTGCTCTCATTTTCTGAACTATAACATAAATTTATTCTTCACTTACTGAATTCCTGTGTAGGCACTTAAACAGTGCCTCCTAAAGTGTAATTGTTGAATAAGGAGTTAGATATCTCAATAGTTTATAAATTCCTGTCCTAAATGTGTTTAAGAACTGTACCTTCAGTTCCTTTGAATGCTTATAGAGCTTAACTCCTGCTTGACCATTGGGGTTTTGGCTTTGTTTCTTCTTATCTGAATATTTAAGACACAAATGCACCCAATTCTGGCTTTTCTGCAGAACTATGTATACTTTATCCAGCTCTTCATTCGATTGCTTTTGGGTTTGTTTTTTTTGCTGAGTGCAAGGTGTGGAGTCTCTATGATTAAAATAAATACAAACCCCATAATCAGTATGATGGAAATGGTTTCTCTTGTGATTGAAGCCTTCTTCTTCTGTCAGACACACAAGATCAACTACTATTGTCCTAAGTAAGGATTTGCACATGTGTCTGAGAATGCAGTATAGCCCAGAAGCTCTTCAACATCTGTGAGTGAGGATGTAATTAAACNCAAAGTCTAGTTTATAAGCATGTCCTGAAAGCAGTTCTTTACACCTCTCTACTCATCCGTTGAATAGTATTAGTCCAGATGTAGACAACGTTGTTGTTACAAGAATGGTGAATTTTAGCAGAGTGGAGAGAAAAGCACGTGAAAGTTCCATCCTCATCAATTGTCAGAGTGTAGACTAAGATTTAAAAGCACAGAGTTGCTACGATATTTTTATTCAAAAGAATGAGAATTGACTTTATGAGAATTGATTTTATCCCACAGAATTTCTCAAAAGAATCATCTGTAGAAATAGCTGGAGTATCTAATTCTTTATGAGCAAAAATTAAGAAGGCTCAGTGAAGCCTGTGCTAGAAGAATCTTTACAGTACTACCAATATCTCAAAATCTCTTTGTGATTATTGTGCTGTAGTCAATATTTTTAAAAGTTTACTGTCCCTCCACCCCTGGCTGTGGCAATGAATTGCTTGTCTCAAACAATGACGGGTTTGGTTTATGGTATAGTTGGTCCTGCCCTGAGGGAGGAGAATCAACTATGCATACTGTCTTAGAGGTACGTTTTGTATCCTTCTGTGTTGTTGAGGAGTCAGAAGAACAATCTGGGGATTTTCCACTGCATCCCAATGTCTTCTGTCATACTTTATAGAAAGACTTGTGGTTTCCTCTTTCACTTGTATGCATCATAAAATATAAGAGACCAGATCTCACGTTATGCTGGTCCTCTCCCAAATGTCCTTTTTTTTTTTTTTCAAATATAGTATTGTAACTTTTAAAAATATTGACTACAGCACAATAATCACAAAGAGATTTTGAGATATTGGTAGTACTGTAAAGATTCTTCTAGCACAGGCTTCACTGAGCCTTCTTAATTTTTGCTCATAAAGAATTAGATACTCCAG